>VNJO01004545.1:0-22933 GCA_008042535.1 Drosophila tani
AGAGCACACGAGACTGTAGCTTTCTTATATGTTGGTCCCATCAGATTGGCAAACGTTGAACGCAATTTTATGCAGGGTTTTTATGTGAATGTGCACAGAATATCAATGTTTTTAATGAAATTAAAGGTTTAATTTTTTCAAAGATGTCAGCTGGTTTATCGCCCACAGGAAACGAGCACCGAGACACAACAATTTTACCCCATCAGCCCCACTAAAAGGGAACGCTTTGAGTTCGTCAGTTAATTTCCCGTTGATTAGCGTCATGCTTGACAAAAATCTCACGGCCCCCGGGCGAAACCACCGTACCCCTTAGCACCCAGCCCAGACCCAACCCAAAGCCACACACTAAACACACACCACCCCACCGTCAAAGCCCCGACTTCTGGTCACCATCCCCTTTAAAGAGGACGCGTCGCTTGCGCATAAAATGCGATTTTAATCACTTTCCGTTCTGTGTCGCTGGAGTGTGACAGCTCCCGCGACCCCTCACTTCCCTGCCCCTGCCAACTTTGTCCTGTTCCTTGGAGTGTCCTGCCTTTGGCTTGTCTTTGACTTCCTCTTTTTGCAGTGCTCCGTGCGAAAATAATTTCATTTAAATATCCACACATAAAGTTCGCCTCGGGTCTGAGCTGTATGTTAATGTAATTTTTATGCTGATTGCGAATTTCCACATTTCCGGGCGGCTGTTCGCTCCTTTGTCAGGGAATTAAGGGGGACCCCAGTGCGTGCTCCAGTTGGGTTTGGGCCGTAATGCACCCGATTATGATGTTTACCCATCGTGCTAGGCTCTGGTTCCTTCCGCGGCCCCTCCCTCGGCTTTCAGTTGCTTCCACCAACTGGTTTTTCGGCCGGCCTTTGTTTTATACGTTGCTGTTTGAGAGGACCGCCTTTGTTTATGTCCTCGCCCGCTTTAATCAGCAGCATTAATTTAATTTAATTTGATTTAATAATACATCCCGGCATATGTTTCGCGGGCGCTAAGTACGTCTAAGTGGTTCGTGCTTTTGCTTTTGCGGCGAGTAGTCCAACTCCGACTCCAAGTACGATCTATTGTGTGGCCAAGTACGGCTCCATTCTAGGGGAATCGCTCTCTTTGTTCGCCGCCATTGCTGTTGCTCATTAAAAAGTGTACAAGGATTATGGTAGGACCTGCAGGTTGGGCCAGAGTCCATTAAGATATCAATTCATGCCGCAGTAAAGGCTTAAAGCGAACGAAGACTCAGAGAGTTCGCAGAGTCAGAACGAGTTGAAAGGGTTTCCATCGGGAAAACTGAAGCTAGTTTTGGGGGCCGAGAAATAGGGAAATTTTACCTTGGGTCTAATGAACTCCAGGGGAAGGCAGCAGCCTGCCTTAGGGACCACTAATCACTCCAACGGGCAGGCAATTAAAATAGCTTTGGCTATCTCATTTTGGCCCCACTTAATGCCCTCACATTCCTTTGATTGAAGTTGCAGGGCTTCGGCTGCCGAATAATTTAAATGAATTTCTCGTTTTCATTCCAATTTCGAGCTAACAGCGTTTTACCAACACTTCAAAGGTTTCAATTTCAACAACAACGGCCCAGCAACAGTCGGGGAGGAGCGAGTGGCAGGCATCGTGTGGCACATGCACAAATTCAAGCGCAAACACAAACACTGCCACAGTCACACCGGGCCGTATACACGGACGTACGCACACACCAGCGTAAAATAATCAAAAATGGCATATAAACAAACACGAGAGCGACAACGAACGAAAGCAGCAATCGGCAGTTACAACCCTCCGCCCTCCGCCCGCCACCCTACGCCTTCCACCCTCTCCCTCGACGCTTTTTGCTACCTTTCCTACGCCTCTCGCTCTCTCTCTCCCGCCCTCTGTTTGTTCAAAATGTTAAAATCCTGTTTATTGGATTCAATGGTTTGTTAATTGCCAATTTCAACTCCTTCCACCGGGCGCAAAACTTTTCGCAGTCACTGTTCCCGCCTGAGTTTGTGTGTGTGTGTATGTGTTGGTGCTACCGTGTCCTAGAGCGTCTGGGCCATCGATGGCATAATAATTTCCTGGCTATAAAATTCATTAGACGTCGTTGCAGCACCGACCGACCACCTGTAAAAGGTGTCGTCTCCGTCGTCTAGAGACTTTGCTCATACACTACCTTAACTTTAGAGTTGGTCACAACTTGTGCAGGGATTACTGATGGGGATTGTGGATAAAATTACCGCTTAGTATGGAACACGAATTGATTGGATTGGGCCTCTTCGATCTTTATGATATTTCATTAATGGTGAGAATACTTTTAGATTCCTCGGGCCGTGTCGCTAGAATTCCCAACCAGTGTTGGCCTCTGCATAAAGCTGTATTAAGCATACATATATAGATAAATATTATATCAATATCTTATCATATAAAACCACATTTAGTTTACTTACTTGTCTTATACATATGTATGCAAATAATTAAAGTAGTTGGTAATTATTCCACAGCAACAATCTTATAATTTTATTTCAAAAACATGAAAGGTATTTTTGGAAAACCGAACTTTCTATACCCTTGCGGTTTGCAATTTGATCTAAACGTTTCTATGATATCTATAAGATATCAATCTATTTTATCTATAGATAAAATAAACATTATTTCTGATGTTTAGAAACTTGATATATAAAAACACCGAAGTTATCAGATTTTGATCTAATTTAATAAAGTGTTTCTATACCCTTGCAGATGAGACGTTCGAGCCATGTCCGTCCGTTTGTCTGTTCGTTACTATGCAAACTAATATCTCAGAAGGGCCAAAATCGGACCACTAGCCGACTTTCGTTGTTTTCAAAGAAATCGGATTAAAACTAAATATATGATTTTTAAATATATAATCCCTTACCAAATTTATATATTTTTGTCCTATTCCTAGCTATAGGATCTAGTCGTACCATCCGGCCTCTTTCCGACTTATATATTACCTGCATTGCATAGTTTAGATAGTTCTAAGATGACAACCTAGTTTTCATAGAAATGGACCGACGGACGGACAGACAGACGGACGTACGGACAGATGGACTATAACCTGGTTATTGCCTTAAGAAGTTTCCTTGACCAATATTCAATGCAGTTATTGTCACTCTTCGCAATGCATGCTGTATTTCAAGAGCACCTCCAGGCAGACCCCCTCTCTTTCCACAGAAAGCTGACTGGTGTCACATTTAATTCAATTGCTTCTGCTGGTGCGGAGACACAAAAAGTGGCAGCAACTGCTGCAGGAATGACAGAGCAGAGGCGGCAACAAAAGGGCTGCCAGCTGCGATTGCAGCAGTTCCACTGGGTGTGTGATGAAGGAGTCGGGATGGGGAAACAGGGCGGGTTCGGGGAGCTGCCACGGATATGTCGCGCAAGGCTGGCAGGATATATCGGAGCGTGACAGGAGCAGAAGTCAGCCCAAAGGCAGCCGGAGACGTCAGCTCACGCACTCGACAAAAGTTTCCACAGCTTAGAAAGGCTTTTTTTTGGCGGGAAAGAGATGGTTCCCAGCCACATATTGTGAGAACAGAATTGAATTGACAACGCATTTCCGCATCGATGAGTCCGCGTGAGAGACCCCCAATCTTACAACCCCTATTTTTCTCGCCCCCAGGAATCGGTTGGGCCTTTGTTCGATTTCAGGCAGTTCATCATTTTTCCAAAAGTTTTTTCTGTCCGATTTTGCTGCTTCGCATATGTTACGGAAATGTCATGGAAATGTGCATGTAAAATCTGCTTCATCTTTCTTTGACAGATGTCAAAGATCCATGGTTGAAAGAGATGGTGGAAGGTTAGAGGGGAGATCGAAAAAGCTAGCCACAACTAATAGAACAGCCACTCGTATCACTGTTTCTCGGAAAGTCTTTCCATCCCGTTCCAGCCGCCCCTGTCTGACGGCAATTGCCGAATAATGTTGAAGTCATAAAATATTTAAAGTGCCTCGTCTGAAGAGGAGTTCTGACTCCACTCCCCTCTAGTGTACTTCTCATCTCTGCATTCCCAAACCCCATTCCACGCCCACGTTCCTTCTCTTTTTGGTTTTCCTGCATGCGACATAACATGATGAATTTTTAATGCGGATTTTTCGCAAATATTTTTTTCATCTGGCTACTGGAAAATATTTTAAAGCATACTTTGAAGCCTCGATGGGTGCGGACAGTGGTTCGGGGGGCCAAATAAGGGCTTAAAAGAAGGAAGTATATTTAATAAAAGGATACTCACATAGAAGATGCGTAAAGTTCAGATTTCAAATGTACTTTTGTTCAAACGTAGTAAACAATTCTTAATGAAAGAAATTACTAGATCACTGAATAAATATTGATCATTGTTGCTAGCCACCTTAAGGTAGAAATTAAACGTGTTTTTAGTCTTAGGATATTAGGATTAGCAGTTGGTAAAAAGAGGCAGAACAATTTAAATTTCCACATCCCAGAAAAGAGGAGAAAGGGGGTGAGTGAGAATTAGTAGAAAGTGAGAAAGTCACTTGGAGAGGAGGCTATGGGGCAGACATCCAATGAATGGCATGGAGCGCACGAAAGATAAACCAACAGAGCAGTCTCCTGACTTTTGGAAAGGAAACGCATGGGAATGTGGAGGAGGCCCCCACGACCAGCCCATGTCTCTTTATGGCCTCCCCCAAGGAACAGACAGACACCGACAGAGACACTGGCATAGTCAACATTTTTTCCTGCTCTGGCACGATTTGCTCGTTTTAATTTCTTTGCCATTTGCCTGCTACATATTTTCACACTTTATCATCACTTCCATGCTCCTCCCGCCACGCCCACTCCCCGACCAGGCCCCTTTGTTTGTTTGTTTGCCAGCCTGTCTGTCAAATGAATTATTTGCATAGTTTCGGGCGCCGCAGCAGCAGAGCCAGCAGAAATAGCAAAATGATATGGAATCAAACTCTGAAAATTGCATCCAACGGCACTCTATGCGCGAGTAGTTGGGGCTAAGCACGGATTTCCACGCCCTGCGCCATCGTGTAAACATTTATTTGATGCCTGAATAAGTTTTAAATATGCATGTCCTGGAATAGATGTCTATGCACTCTGCAAGCCGTAGATATACATAGCTCGGCCCTTGTCCCCTCGTCCGGCTAATCGCATGTGTGATACGGACCTAAACGCTGTTCGGTGTGGTAAGTGATTGAAAGCTGGAAAAATCATGAATCGTGAATGAGTTCGAATTGCCAGCCGAGGAGTTTGAAGATATAAAAGCAATCTTTTTTGATAAATTTTTGTGGGCTTTCTAGTCGGGTAAATTACGGAAAATATTAAAGGATCTCAACTGGACTCCAATGCATTTTTAGAATTTTTTCAACGTATCCTTAATCCAGAAACCCCATTAAATCATTATTGAATTTAACTAAAAACGTTCAGAGTGTCATAAGTCCTGAAATAATTTAACGTATCCTAGAAAGCATGCATTTTATGGTAGAGATAATCTATTCTGAATTATTCTCTTAGGCGATAGCAGAGCAATGGGTTCAGTCAGGGGCAGGTTTCATTCAATCTGGCTTAAATAAAGGAGCCCTTCACCGTTGATTGGCTGCCTTGGACTCAACTGTCTAGTCTCGATTGCTCTGGCTGCTTTCACACAGCTCGCTAATCAAAGTCGGACTGCACTTGAAACTTGCCGGGAATAATGCAGAATCCTTTCAGGGACCGGACCTTGCCCTTGGCGCTTGGCACTTGAGCGGCGAATGCATTCACGGCCAACTATTCGGCAGCGAGTTGATTAAAAACGCTTCGCGGCAATGAAGAGAGCCAAAAAAATGGGCGAAATAAATGACTTTCGTTTAGCGGCCGGCGGAAGCGACAAACTATGGTCGCCATTGTGGACCAGCTACGGCGCCTGGGCCGGGAAACTTTTCAAATAGACATTTTCAAAGGCAAACTTTATGCCTTACTTCACTGCCTGTATGCCAACTTTTTTATCAGCAGCCCCAGACCGAAAACCAGAGCCAGAGCCAGGGCAGACTGGCCGGATGTTTAGCCCGACGGGTTAGGACGCCGCTGCAACGGATTGCTGGGCGCAAAAGTGAGGCAGATGGGGGCTAGGGACTCCGGTTGTTTCGTCCTGTGGTTAGGCCATTTACAGCTACAGCCGAGCAGGAGCTCGGCCAGCAGACTGTCCACAATTTATGATGTATGCAAGTTGGCCAGTGGAGAAGAGACCGGGGCTTGAAGTCCGGGCCGGCAACACCCGCATTTATGTGCGACTATTTGGTTTATTTCAAATAGAATCACATTCACAGACACACACACACTCGGACACTTAGTGGTCTTTATTGGGTTGTTGTTGCCGTTGACCCATGGCTGGCACCCACAGTCCACAGTCGATGCGGTTGTTTGGCCGTCTCCCGCCTTCCCTTCCGCTGCTCCCCGGTTTTTATTTTCGTTGGGAATGAACCTTTTTCCAGCATTCTCATTCAATTTGGATCCACAAAACACACACCCACGCCCACACACACGCACACACATTTGTCATTATAGTTTATGTAGTTTGCGGTCACATTTGGCCAGGCAATAAGGGTTTGGGCCACCCTGTGGCCCCAGCCCCTGCTCCTGCTCCTGGAAAGCGCCTGGAGTTGCCCAACTCACAATCGAGTGCTAATTTTAAATGTATATGGATATTTTATTGCTGCCATTAGAGTTATTAGACTGAGATCTGGTAGTTGCCGTTGCTGTTATTGTAGTTTGTTAAGTGCCAAGATAAGAGAGTGCCGGGCAGGGCAGGGCTCGGGGAGAGGTCTGTTAATGGACGCCAGTTGAAAAGCCAAAACGATAAGGCTGCGGGATGACAGAGTTTACAGCCCGAGATTGGTATTCGCTTAAATGGAAATATGTTATTGGGATATGAGGGAAATATGCGAGGATAGGGGCTATTCCCCACGGCACAGCAAGATGTTTGAGTTATGGCATAATTTCATGAACGATATCTGCACTTAAAAGTGGCTTAAAGCAGCTCATCCACGGCAGCAGGTTGAATTTAAGGGAGTGTCATCAATAATCTAGATCGGATTAAATAAAATAGGAATAAGGAATACATACTTGCCACTGGCCCCAATAAATAAAACACCCAAAATACTTTGAGCTGGGAGTATGTGCCTCCGTCAGCGGGCTATTAGGAAAAGGGCTTTTACCAGTTATGCTTTGGACTTTGTTATCCAACACCTTTTTTTTTATTTTCTCCTTCACCCACACACACCCTCTTGGGGGCTGCCAATTTGTTTTAGAGCTTTGAGTGCTTTTTTGGGGTCCGCCAACTAGAATTTCTTTTGTGGCCGGTTGCTTCCTCGGGCGCTCTTTATGACCGTTTTTCTGCGGACCCTTTGCACGCATGCAGCCCGGCCCCCTTCCTTCCCCGGGCACGGCCTTTCAGCCCTCTTACCCGCGTTTCGGGGCGTAGAGCCCTCGCAACAATTCGGCATAAATCAAAATAACTGTCAACGGAAGCGGCGTCCATAGTTTTTCGGACCCGGAACGGAACGAACGGTGCAAGAGCAAGCGGGGGGCGGCAAAGCTCTGGGTGGGAGGGGTATATGCCCATAAACAGGAAGGCCGTGACCATGTCCACGGTTCAACGTTCCTGTCCGGGAAAAATCCGAATCCGGTGTGTCGCACAATGTGCAACGGAACTCCGATTGTAGCAGGACCAGGGCTGCCACCATGCCACCATGCCACCATACCACCATAAACGATGCCACCGCTGTCATTGTTGTCGCCGCCATTTGGCAGCCAATTTTTTCTCCATTTTGTTCTCGGCGGCGTCGCCATAATTAATTGTCCAACTTTTGTGGTCAACTAAGAGCAGCAATCACGAAAAATGAAACCTATTCAAGGGAAGTTATTGTGAAAAGTCGCGCCTCAGTGTGGAAATGATTCACATCTATTAATACTGCGATGCTAACTAATCAGCTAATAAAGTCTACAAAAATATGATGCTCTCCGCGCAGCTGGAAAAGTCAATTAACCTGAATGAACTTTAGCGAAAAGCTGTGAGCTTCATTTCGTTTTGAGCAGAATGTAATGAGAGCAGACACTGTCTCCAGTCAGAGTCCATCATTAAGCCCCGAACTGCTGTTGCTGCTTCTGCTGTCTGAATTTGATGAAGTTTTAATAAAACCAGCGACAACAAGCACCGGAGGGGCGAAACATCTTTTCGCCGTTTGCCTTTTTTGGCCCAATCAAAAATTAATGAGTGCCAGGCGCTTAGAGGTGATAAATCACCTTGACAAAAGGCTCCAGACCAGAAGAACAAGGACCAGGGATGGCAGCAGAGGCTGGCAGGCCAAAGGGAATAAGATGGGAAAGAGCAGGAAGAAAGAAGCGCTAGGACTATGGAAGACGAAATGGAATGGCCATAATAATAATGAATGTCGCCTTTGGTAATTTGCTTTAATTGCCGCCAAAAGTGGCACTGCCAAAACAAGAACCTTTGGAATGAGAAAGACTATATAAATTTCTTTGATTTCTACTGCCAAGTTCAGAAATTTCTTATTTCCTAATCTCAGTTCTATACAGAAAATAGCAGGAAACGTTTGTTGTACTATTGAAATAAATTCTTTTTCTCAATCCTGTATAAAATAAGACCTCGACCTTATTTTGATCCCATGTTCATTGGAACTCACATAGTTTTAGAGGTTTACTTAAATTCTCACAGTGCATTTATGCGGTAAACATCTAAACATAACTAAAGAAAGAAGAGTATTGAATATATGTAGATTTTGTTAAGTACCGGGAACCTCATACTCGAAGCCCTTTACTATTTATATCATTATTTCATGGTTTCTGTTAAACTCTTTTCTTCTTAGGACCTTCTACAATGTAACCCAGCAAAGCTGATCAATAACAATTTCAAACATTAAATAATAAAATTGGTTTTGTGTGTCCTTAAAAATTGTATTTTAACTAGTATTTGCATTTGTGAAAAGCGGGTGACCTGGAAAAATATCAATATAATCACTAAGATGTCAAGCCGCCTTACAGTGAATTTGCGGCATGCCAGCATGTCTTTCCAAGTTATTTTTTAATAAAATATCATTTTACAAGTATTTTATATTTGTATTTCAAGACAGAAAAGTGGCTTAACGAAGGAAGAACTGCTGGGCACAGATATTCACCTTTATCAAGGGTGGTTAGAGTATTGTAGATTCACTATCTTCTTTCAGTTCTGTCATCCGAGCAGAAAAGCCGGGGTGGTTGTGCCGGCAAGGTGGAAGCAAGACGAGGGCACGCAGCATGACGCGGTATTTATTAATTTCTTTGACAAATCTGTTGTGCTGAGTGGTGTTCTCATCGTGTCGCTTTCAACGCCCACCCCTGCCACCTGTCCGCCACACAGCCCCAGTGTCCCGGTCTTGTTTTGAAGCACTTTGTCAAACTTTTGCAACAACTTTGTGGCATACCACGGGGCAAAGTCGCAGCAACTTGCTAAATGCCCAGTCGCACACACACCCACTCACACATCCTTACAGTTGGGGGGAGCAAGGACAAAAAGAGGGAGGGCGAGAGCGAGAGCGAGAGAATCACTTGAAAAACGCAAAAGTAATAAACTTAATTGGTTTGTTCGCAGTTACTTGTGCTCGCTCAGACGACGACTCTCCAGCATTATCACCACCGCCCCGTGGAAATCCTCTACAGCCGGCACCACTCGAGCATTGCGTTGCGTTTTGCGCTTTTAAGTAGCAAAGTTTTTACTCTCGCCTTGTTTTACTTTATTTTTTCCGCTCGCTTTTCAGCCAAAGTGTTGAAGTTTGCTCTTCGAGTGCCAGCCTGGGGCCGTGGCAGGGGATTCACACACAGACACACAGACACTCAATCACAGAAATAGAAAAAGTTTTGCCTGCATTTGCAAGAGCAAGAAAAATCGCTCATACGCCACGTTGACTCGACGCTACTCCCCCCACTTTCCGGGCTCAAGTGCTTATTATTTTATCTAATGAATCTGTTTGGGATACCTCTGAGGAAGGGGGGCGTGAGGGTCTAGTTTCTATATGAATATGGCAAAAAGTTTCACAAGTACTTCAGTTCACTCGGAAGGATCCCGATGCCGCATCCTTTCTCCTCCTGATTTCTAAAGTTCTTCGCCAACTGTTTATTTTGCCGGCACTTTTATTGCCCCCATTTTGCCACAACTGGGCTTGTATGTGTAGCCTGAGTAATGGATGTTTATAATGAATTTTTTGTTGCAGGGAAATAGAAACTCGCTAGAGCACTTCTGAGTGAGCTATTCTGATGCAAATGTAGTCCGGACAACTCCCGTCTGCCCCTATTATTATGTTGCCACAAGCCACTCACGACGCGGTGTCAACCCGGTTGGCCGCTGAAAGGCGGCACATAATTATGGCCAGGATACAGGCAAAAGTCAGGGGCTTTGAAGACGATTTCCAGCGCCAAAGACGCCGAGTTTAGCGCGTTAAGCATACACACAACATACTCACTGAAATATGCGCAAAGGAAGCGGCAGGCGAACATCCTTGCTGCGGCAGCATTGGCTGCTTTTGGCCCCGGCACTTACGACTAATTGAAGCCAGGGCAGGATACGAACTCACCTGAAAATAGACAGAGAGAAGGGGAGACACATTTAGAGTAAGACGGAGGAAAGTCGAGCCAGGGCGTTGCATAAGCTAACTTTAGTTTTCCCTCTCCCTGGCCCAGATAAAGTTAGTAAAATCGTGTAAATTATGTTTAATAGATAAAGGCGGGCAGAAGGAAGTCCTTCGCACAGGAGGCTGTCTAGACCAGCGACTAATGAAAGCCACGGTGGGATCAGGAGTGGGAGTTTGAGTCCGGCCTGGGCAAGGAAGGGGAGCTCTTGCTCTCCCAGACGCCTATCAAAATCTGCAGGAAGAAAGCTTCCACTTGCAGCTCGGCTGCTCGGCTGCTTGGCTGCAAGTGCAGCAGTCAAGCAGTTGACAAGAGTCCTTGGCAGCCTCGTGTCATATTTTGTCACTTGGTAAGTCGGAAGCCCAACTGCCACCCCCGGGGGATGGGGGATGGGGGCCAGGAGCAGCACTAGGAACAGTGATTCCTTTGTTGGCTTGCCCGCAGGCCAAAGTAATAAGTCTGCAACCAAGGGGAACAAACAGAGCCTGGCCAAGCAGGCGCGTAATGAAGCTGCCTGGTTGGATGAGTCAGGTTCAGGCTGTTCCATCCCCACTCTCCGCACTCCACGCTCTTCGCTCCTAACTGACCATATGATGCTGTCTGGGCCTGGCTTAAGGCCACTAGCTGCGCTTTGGCCCGGCCGTGTTTACCTGGCTGAAAAGGGCTAAAAAAACAAAGACAAATAAACCCGAGAGACGCTGCCGCGGCAGGGAACTACTAATGTGGAATTTCAGGTTAAACTGGCTTCGCTCCTCCGCTCCCCTTTCCGTACTGGCTCCGCTCCTAAGAAGAAGAACTCTCCTTCAAGGATGCAAAGTCATAACTCAAAAGTCTAATATCAGGAGCGAAAGGGATGGAAACGGCGCACGCCCGGCAGACTGACAAACATGTGACTTAATAGTTGCCTGAGACTGCAAACTGGAACTGAGGCAGGGCTGAGGCGGATGCAGAGGCGGAGGAGCAGAGCAGTCTGTGGCCAACAGAAACTACAGGAGGATGGCATCAGACGTTCTTAGCGTGGCACAGAGATACACACAAGCATATGTTTCTCGGCTTGGAGTTGTTGGTTTGCGTCTCAGCAGGTTGTCGCTGCCACAGCCCGCTGCCTCTCGCCTCTCGCCTCTCTGCTCCCGGGACTCTCGTTTTCCCATCAGAAGCAGCAGCCGCGTTTAAGTCAAATGCTAAATGGCATTTGGGGACACTAGCGACAACACGAGAGTGAACAGGAAAGGCTGCAGAAGGTTGTTCCGGCGGACCGAAGCTTAAAATACCCTAGCAGATAAATCAGTTAAATGGCCCATCTTAGACTTATAATTTCCATATACTCGTATTTGCGGAGTCAAGAGTTAGGCAAACGGAACCACCATCCACCAGCAAGTACAAGGGTTCACCAAATTCATGTACATGTAAACAAGAGGAAGATCAAAGAGCTCACTCAGAAATCTGGAGACTAGAGATCTAGGGATTCTTGCAAATCTATTTTTGAACGATCCAGACTTATTTGATGAAGATTTTGTATTTATTTCAGGAATGAATCGTTCTCAATTCAAATGAAACTGAATACAAACAAAATTATTTACGTATTTACAAGATAATTACAATAATTTTACCTTAATCAACATTGTTTTTGATATGGATGCAAGTATTACATAAAGTCTATAAAGCAAAATTTACATTTCTCAAACATAATTGTCGCAGCTAGGACTCGAACACGGGTCGTCAGTTTAAGAGTCAAGCACGCTACCCATCGCTCCACGGAGGCAACTTAAAGAAGGCTGACGAATTAAAATAAAGGGTTTGATTTAGGAATTTGTCAATGTCTACTCACTGGTAGTTCACTCTCTTCTGGCGCTTACTAAAGTCTCATCCACTAGTCTAACCTAACAAGGACTTACTTCTTATTGAAACTACAATACTCCCTTGCGAGTGTATAACAGACAATACACACATCCACTAACAGCTGAGGCCCGACTTGAGCTGCGTTCTGAATCTGGTTCTGGCTTTGGCTTGGGACCTTCTCGTTCTTTGAGCTGCCTCCAACAGCAGACGACGAATTTTTACGTTCCCTGCCCTCCGGCCTCCGTCCTCGGGATTCTGTCTGCGGTTTGAGCTTTTTTCTTCTTCAACTTTTTGGAGAACGGAGAAAAAAGGAGTGTTAAGTAGCAAATAAATTGACTACTTTTGCACCTTCTGGGAGGAGGGAAAAACTACGGACAACAGTTTACTTACAGTTGCGAGGCGAAGGTGGAAAACTTTTTCTTTGGCCCGGCACAAACTTTTCCGGCTCACACGAGGCGGAGACGGAGGCGGAGACGGAGACGGAGGGTCAGCCCCGTGTTGACAAAGGCCAACTGGGGGGGAGGGGCGCACAGCTTGATAAATGTAATGGGCAGAAGCAAAAGTGAAAATGGCAGCAAATTAAACGCACAAAACTTGAAAGCAACTGAGCGGCTGAGTGATGCCAGAACGGAAAAGAAAACTTTGGCTGGGCAGCAAAAAGGGTTCGTACCTTCCCTGGCAATTTTAATTAAAATAGGAAAATGATTTTATGATTTACATGGACCACTGGCAGCAGTTTAAAGCCATTTTCCCCCTTAAAGTCGCAATTTCTGCTCTGGCTCCGGCTCGAGGGCCTTTTCAATTTGTTTTCGGCTTAGACTCGCCTGAAAACTGCCAGAAACACGCGCATTTCCGAGTGTTTTTTCGCTGCTCTTTGGGGGGAATTTACATAATCTTAATGCAAAGTCAGAGCTGGGAGGATGGGGGCCAAAGCCTTTGGGTAGACAGCGAAGCGTCAACGGACAGGACAGCAAACACTCGAAGTGCGGCTCCCGCTCCCAGCACTTTCAGCCGAACGTCTTGAGGAATCGCATTCCGGCTGATTCCCAGCCAGAGCTTCTGGCTCCTGTATGGGCGACGAGTGCCTGCAAATAATGGATGCTGGCGATTCGTTCCGGCAAATGGGTTCACTTTCGACTTCGTGCTTTTTTCCATGTGTGCGAAAAGCGAAAAGTTGACAACAAGCAAGCAGCAGGGGGAGCGGCCCAAGAAGTCAATTGAGTGTGAAAAGCCAGGCGAGTTTAATTTCCAAATAAAAGGGCTGTGATTTCCCGAGAGCGAAGGGGTTGAGCCCGGAGAGCCACCACGAACCACGAACTATTAGCACACGTCTCGAGACGGGCAGCAACCCTTGCAAGGAGCGTGCTCCGGCTCCTTTATCTCTCGGTTTGCGGTTTGTATCGTTGACACAGCCCCCTGCCAACGTCTCGCTATCTCTATTCAATTTACAGCCCTCGCGGGCCCATACAATTGACAGTCGTTAGCATAATTATTACACAGGGCTTAGTCGGGCTCGATGGCTTTGCCGGGGGTGGCGGCTAATCCTCGGCAGAGCAGTCCCCGAGATGTCAACACCCAGCATCCCATCTGCTGGAAAAGCCATTCCTCTGTTCTGCCCACCTTGCTCGTTCCCAATTCCGTTTGACATTTAATAAAAAATTGTTTAAGAAATTTAGGAACTTTTAGCGTGCACCCCAGGGGATTGACTGGGGGAGTGCTTCGGCTTGGCCTTGCTCCCCGCTCGACTGCATCGAACATATGATGTCAATTTCATTGTTGTTTCTAAGGAAATGGGTTTGGCCGGAAGGAAGCCCAGATTGATTCGGGACATACTCGAGGGCGAATTTAAAATCTACTTGCTTCCAGGATGTTTGCTATCAGAAATCATCCCGGTGAATCCTGCTGACAGGCCTCTTCAATCGCCAGATCAGTTCGCCGCTTATTCTATTTAAGGACAGCCGGGAGAACCCTATAATTAACTATCGCACCACTCCAGCGCCTTCGACTTGGCTGTTTAAAAATTAATTTATTCAGAGCCCGAGACTTGGATCGAGTCCCGCCATCTGCGACCAGCCAACTCGCCCAATAATGACAGTTGATTTAGTTGACGCGGTCTCGGGGCTCGTACTTGTAGATAGTTGTGTGCTAGACGGCATCAGATCATTAACTCCAGCGATTGCGAATGCTAACGGCAAATGAGAATCGGGCACGTGATTCGGGCACTCGAAGAAAGGGGAGGCTGGGCGGGCAGTCCTGGAACTGGAGAGCGACCGAGTCTGTTCCGAGTCACAATTTGAATTTCACAAGCCATTGATTTTTATTTGATTACCACGACATTGAAGCGACGGGCGCGGTAAACTCTTTTTGGCCAGCCCAGAGCAGGACAGCTGAGCTGTTGACGCTGACGGTGGCAAAAAAGGCACAAAGTTGAAATCATTTTGGGTAAAACTTTCGTTTTGGGGGGCGACAACTTTGCATGTCATTCGAATGCCGGTGCCGTCGCTGGAATTTCGAGTTTCCTACCCGAGTTTAATACCCGGTACTTGCACAACTTTGGGGTATTTCTTGCGTTGGAGCCGGGATGAAGGATTGCTGCTTTTCCAAGCCCATTTTAGTGGTATTAACACAGACCAATATGTTCACTAAGATCCCGAACGGCCATACATTGGATTGGCAGTATGCAAGCTGTTTTTCTGCTGGCGACAACAATCGCGTTCTCTTCTCTCGCACAAAATTGAGAGCAAACGGTGCTTTTGAATAAAATTCCAAAAGAGCCTGGGAGAAGCTCTAGGACCTGGAAGGAACTCTAAGTTGGAGTGCATAAAAATCGAATGCGTTACTCATCTTAATAATCTAATGTCCCTGATATTACGTCATTATATGATGTTACTAATAATCACGAGAATAGCCTATGCTTGAAGGTTTTAATTTCCGATCAGTTGGTGACACTAGAGCTTATGTTATTTATTTGTAAGCCACTATTTGTTTCCCTCAAGAGTTTATACTGAGTGAATGCATATAATAGATATCTACAAGTCGCGTCTCGCCTTTTCTTTATTTTCTGCTTCTTTTGGGGGATGCGAACCCTTCCTAATGTCCTTGGGCCGAGGCTGTGTTGCATTGCACGAATTTATTGCAGCACCGCACGAAGGGGGTGGCTACAGGAGCAGGAGCAGCTGTCCTGGGACCCAGCAGGCGCTCCGCTTCGGCTGTCAGAAGCTTGTCAGAGGCGTCGTCGCCGCCACTCGGTGGTGCATGCCCTCAGTACTCCGGTGTCCGGATTCCGCAGTCACCAGGAGCAGGAGCCACCACTCTCTATTCAGCAACAACCCCCTCCCAGGCCGCTGAACACAATCGCAAAAAACTTGAGACAATCGAATCAAACTCATTCGCCCGAAATCATCGACGTGTAAAATTACGAGATAACATTGTTAGCTGTCCCGGCAGAAATGTCCCGGCGAGTCCTCGCCTTGTCCTGAATCCTGAGCGCTGAGCAGTGAGTCCTGAGACCTGAATCCTTCTCCTGCTCAGCCACTCGTGGAAATGTGTTCAGGATTTGAAATTGAATCGCATCGCGCTTAAGCAAGAAATCAACGACACAACGACACCCATTGACGACCACATAAATGTCGAAATATGCAGTCAGGGCGATGGAAGGGGGTTGGCTTAGGACATCGGTTAGTTGTCAGGGGAATGCTACGCCAGCCACTGGCAGCTGGGAGCCAGAGCCAGAGCTGGGGCCCAGTAGCCATGGCCACTATCCCTTAGCCCGACTGCACATTTCTGAGGTTTTCATTGTTGGTTAGTTGAGTTTTGCTGTTTGAATTGTCAGACGGTTGATGGCGCCTGGCATTTGGCATTTGCTTGCCTCGAACTAAGTTTAATTGGTTTATCCTTTGTGATTGTGCGGCCCGTCCCGCAGCCCCCATCCGGAGAACTCCACCCCGCACCTCAGCCTGGTATTCCGGGAACGCTTTGGGATACTTTTGCTTATGAGCGAGTGTAATTAAGTCGCTTTTTGGGCCCGAGCGGAATGGGTGGCGAGGAGAGGTGACAACAGAGGCACTCATCTGGCAAATCCCGTTTGAGTGTTTGAGTGATCGGAAGGGGAAAGACACACAATGAAAGGATCAATGAAGGGTGATTACGGAGCGCTTAAAGGGTTGCAGATTCCTAAGTGGCCTAAAAGGCCATTGAGAAACTTTTAAGCAGTTATTGCACTGCAATTACTCTCACTACCGAGCAGCATTGATCAGCAGTCGCAGCTATGATGACTTTAAGGAAACTACTCCTACATATTCAGTACGTTAGGTGTACATCAGCTCTGCAGTTCCCTTAAGCCTGCACCTTCTTTCATTGCCCTGCATAATTTATATGGGCTTAAGGACGCACGGCAGACACGCCTTCTCCATGCCAGACACGCTTGGTAAAGGGTTTCGCTTTCATTCGATAGTGGGCGGGCCACTCGGACCAGCCCCTCCGTGGCAATCCCAGAAACTTTTAGAGCACCAGGCATCCACATCCACCCAGTCTGCCTGTCTATCCTCGGAAGACAGCATTATTATAGTCGTAGAATGTCTTTCGTTTTATAATTTGGCCCGTACATAAGGAGGTAGAGAAGACCCTCACCTCCGCCAACCTATCGAGGAGCAGTTGGGAGCACAGCTGTCTACTGGTTCGCCTCCATGGCCATGTCCAGGGCCAATTTCCAAGAAAGCAACTCAAGAGAATTTCAAGTTTAACTTTTTACGCTTGAAGCGCCTTTCGCTCCAGTCTGGACTGGGGCTCAGGTCCACGGCCAGGTCCAGGTCCCTTGGCCAGGCCTCAAACCAACTGCCAAACATGGCCACAGGTTCTCGTGCCTGTGCACTTATCCAGTAACTTGGTCTGGCCCCAAACACTGAGAGAATGGGGCACTTCTTTCACCCGAAAACTCTCATAGGATGTAAGTTTCATAGTATATTTTGTTTTATTCGAATGTATAATTTCTCAATGTTCTGTTGGTTAAATCTAAGTTCCGGTTAATACAATGACAGAAACGGAAATTTAAATATGTGTCCATTACAAATTTATATTTTTTTTTTTTGGGAGTGCACTTCTCTATCCTTCCCTTTCCCATACAGCCTTTGCTGCTCCCCTTTTGCATAATTTCACAACCCCTTCCTGGCTCCTGACCCTTCCTACCAACTCCGCCGCCACTTCTCGTCCCACATTCCGTGGCTACGTTTGCTTAGCTGGAAGTCTGGCCATCCACCGCTGCTGTTTTTTGAGCTTTTGCTGAGAAATCTGTTTTTAAGTTTCAGCAATTTAATATTTTAAGTCCACAAATTGTTGCCGGCAAGGATTACTGATGGTGTGCATTCTAATAAGCTGCTAATTGGTTGCCGGTGCAGACGGGCGACAGCGAGGACATTGTTGCCACAGCTCCTCCGGCTATAGCTGTTAGCTAACGGTAAAGCTATACGGCCACCGGGTACCCATCCCCGACTGGCGCTGGCAGGCTCAAATGCTTTTAGTTTGAAATTTCATTCCGCGAATTAAGAACTTAATAGCTTGCGGACGCGTTTTTCTCCCAGGCAAACTACTAAGCTTTTCCATCATAACTGTCGCCCCCTCTCCCTGATGTCTGGGGTTTAATTTGAATCTGCTTTCCCTACAGCGTCTTATGGTCCTTTGGCTCATCCGGTAATTTATAATTACTGAAATTGATAGCCGAGGACCTTGGCGGATGCCACTTTCCTCCATCAAAGTGTGTATCGGTCGGCACCCCGATCGCCGTCTTTAACTGTTTTTCACTGGCTCCCGTCAGCCCGGAGTCCCTTTACTGGTTTAAGGTTTAGTGAGTCCCTTTTTGAATACCAAATCGGATCATTTCAGTATTGAAGATGACAGATAACGCTGCTGAAAGGGCCACCACGGCTTTGGACTTCTTTGTACAGCCCGATCGCAATCTGAAAGAAACCCAGCCTCTCATGTGCACATCCTATTTTCATGGTGCCTGAGCACCAGAAAAACGCTGTCTCATCATTTGACTTCAAAGGAGTCATTCGCACAATACTTTTTCTCCATTCCTCCACTCGCCGCTGGAGGAAGGAAGTCGGCGGAAGTCCTGCTCATTATGTCCTTGGCAAACACAGCGAAGACATGGCCTGGACATATGGACATCCCTTATTTGCTGCTCTGCATTTGCCTAGTGCTGGGCAGAATTTTCAAACGAAGAGACTGAAAATAGCTAAATCTTGACTTAAGAGAGGCCCGAAATATGGAAAAAATTGTATCTATAAAGATCTTTTAAAAAGACCCACAGAAAGTGACCCATATATTCAATTGCAGAATGCAAGCACTTTTTCAGTAAAAGATCAATTTTCCCCTAAAATGTGAAAAGAGAGTGCGTCTCTAGAAAGAAAGTTACCAACTTTAATCCCAAGTTGAATTGATTTCGAGCTAATACCATACCATTTCGATTAATGTCGAAAACTCAAGTACATACAATTCCAAAGAGAAACAATTTTTTTTAAACAATTTTTAGGCTTAAATCAAGATTGTTTCCGCTTTCTTTGTAATTTTATCCCCGAATCGGGAATAATTCAAACATTTAGTCCCGAATCGTACTTAAAAATTTAAAGCTTGCTAAAATCAATCCAAATATTCTAGTTTTTTTCAAGAATCTCTTTTATCTGTGTACAGATCTACGTTATTATCGTTACCTTTATCTTTATTCTCGATATACTCTATTTATTTGAATCGAGTAAGGATTATTAATTGTCAGGCTTAGCGATTTAGCAGCTAGATTATCAAAACTGGCACACTCTACTTTAATGGCAACAGTTTCCCAAGAAAACGAAAGGGAAAAACTGCATGTTATCATTAGGGAAGCTGCCGGGCGAGTGCGTCCCTCGATTGAAAAAAATGAACTGAACTGGGAGAATCCCCACCAACAGCCTTAATGCGAGCGGTCTTTGCTGCCGTTAACCGTGGCAGGCGGTCTTGGCCTGCAACTGACGGCATCAGGATGCGAAATCTCCAGGAGAGCGGAGGAGGGTACGAAAGGGAACTGGGGATGGGGACAGGACCCTCGCTTGGTCTTTTGGCCGCCGCCGATGATGATTGAAATGCGATTAGGGTCGGGGTCGGGCCCAGTTAGGGAGAATCAGAAGCGAGATTTGGCCACTGGCGCATAACAATGCGAGTGATGAGGGCAGACAGAATGGCATTGCTGCTCGGGGCAGAGCCACCACAAAGTCCCGGCGGGAGGGATGCGATGCACTGGGACGGGACGGTAATACCTACATTCATACCCATAAATTGATGATGTGCGGAGGGCGCACAAATCATCTGTGCGGCGGATTATGTGAGGTCTGTTTGTCCCGCGCAAAGTTCCCCCCTCCGCCGGCGGCTTGAACTTGAATTCGCGAGTTAATTGGCATTTTGTGTGGCGGCCGTTCCGTATGCTCTGCCCCCCCATATTATAATTATTGGAGCTTTAATCGGGCTTATTACGCTCTCGTGAACCCACTAACCCACCGCAGAACGAGCCGGGAGCTTTCGCCGTCATCATCGGGATCAGCAGTTACCATTGACATCGAGGCGGTTTCAATTATAATCGAAATTCGGTCGCGATTCGGGGGAGGACAGGCGAGTAATTAAAGGCAGGGGAGTTCGGTGATTATACCGAGGGTTGATTAAATAGATATTCCATTATATTTGGTGGGTTTCATTACTGCGATCCATTGCTTGGCGCCACAACTTCGCTGATTGATGGTTAATCGGAAAACGCCGCTCTTCCACGAATTTCGTCGACTCACCCTGACCCTTCTCAAAGGGTTTCTGTGGATAATGACTGGTTGCAGGAAAGTATATATCATCATTAGGCACGGGCCAGGCGGAGCCACCAAGTATCAGCTTACTCTGGCCACTCTCTAGCTTCCACTCTCACATTCCCCGACTAATTAAGCGCCAATTTGGAGCACATTTTACAATTCATTGCACAATAACGCGGCGAAAACGCGTCAAATTCCCATTGAGGAATCGAATGGCCAATCTCCGAAATCGCTCTCCGCCTGCCAAGTTCAATATTGCGGCCCGATAATCAGCCAAGACCAGATCCGTGGGCAGAGGGGCCGGACCGGCGGAGAGTGTGATATTGACAGCCATGGACAGGGCAACAACGAATGGTTAGCCAGTCGCGGCACATAAATCAATTCCAGTTCGAGTTGCCTCCGCGGCAAGGAGAGCGGCCGAATCGACTGGATTTTTCTTCGGAAACACCCTATTTAAGGGTACATCAATTATACTGTTTTACTGATTTACGTAAAATAAAATTATAAATAAAGAACCAACAAATGGTTAATACCGTTTCCCAGGGAAAGTTCTTCATTTGTAAATGCAAAGTATCCCGAACAAATGTCCGCTTTTCACGTGTTAGGGTATTTTAAGTTCGTTAGCTTGGTGGCCTATCGCCTCATGATATTTATTTCTCTTTAATTTGTGATTGAAAATCTGGACGCAAGGCGAAACATGTTTGGCAATTAATTGGTTAATCAAAATGATTAATTTGCATGAGCCCGAAGCACGCTTTTGCCATTCACATTCGCAGCTAAGTTAAAACTGAATTTACGAGCTTGGAAAAGCTGTGGAAGAAACTGAACATAAGTGCGAATTTGGACTGGGTAGCGGAACAGGAAAAAATGTCAATGTCTGAGGAGTTGACCAGCTTATGGGCCTGTGTCCGAAAAATTCTAATTGGAATTTGTTGGCATAGCAAATGAGCCGACTTTTGGGGGGTGAATTATATCTTCGTCTCAGGAAGATGTTCACGTAGGTCGCCTACTTTTTAGGGCCTACCCGACTGCAATTATTACACAATTAAATCTAATTAAATCGGCATTAAGTATACGCCATGTGGCAGTGTATGGGCTCGGAGAACTCTACGCTTTCGGCCCGCAAAAAAGAAAGAAAAAGGAAAAGTATGGCATGAAAAATTCAAGGGACAGGCAGCCGAGAGGGAGATGAATAAGGGAGGAGAAAGCGGCAGGCCAACGATTGCGTGCTCAGATAAAAAGCCGAAGCAAGACTAGAGGCGACGGCAGGCTCAAGTGGGGCTCGGGGGCTGAGGCTTAAGCGAGTGAGTGAATGAATGAATGAGTGTCTGACTGACTCGACTGTCTGTTGGTCACAGCGAAAGGGGTGTGCCTTCGACTGAGTGGGTACGTGTGTGTGTGTGAGCCTCGGGTTTAGGCGTTCGCTTTATAGGCGCAAAAAGCGACACACAAATGACACTTCATAAAAATGAAGACAACGATAATGATGATGGCGATGACGATGACGATGACGATGACAATGGCAATGGAGATGATGATGAAGCGAGGGTGCGACTGTGCGATTGCGAGAGTGAGTGGGATAATAATGATTTCGAATGATTCCGTTCCGTTCCGTTCTCTCCCTTACAGTAAAAATATTAGAGTCAAGGAATACAGGGCTGCTAAAGTAATGTTTTAAATTAAGTAATTTGCATACGACCGAACAAAGCTTCTGGCTGCTTCAAATAACGTTCTCTGAGGGGGCAAGAGCACGAACGTATTTTTTTTATACGTTTGCATTAGCATGCAAATATGACGAAACGAAATCAGGGGACGTAGTGGGCCTTTCCCAAGACAGTGTCACTGAAAAGGACCCACAAAATGAAAAAGCCATTCAAATAATTTTTAGGATTCATTTGTTCTTCTAAGTTGGTTCTCACTTTTGTGCAATCTATTTCTTAAGCGCAAACTCGATTAAAGTAAAATTCGTAGGTATTTGTCAGTAAGGGTGGTTTTCCACTACGTTGCTTTTTCCAACTATCGCACGAGAATCCTGCGAAAAGCAGAGAAGGAGTTTCTTGAAGGGAAACAGCTGTTTTTTTGGTTTTAATTTGGCGGAAAATTAAATTTAATTCAAAATGCAAAACAACGTTAACTAAGATTAAAAATGAAAGAGCTAGACTATATTTTATATATGCGGCTAAGTAGCAATAAAAACTTTGTTCTTCCGCCAGCCAGCCGTTCGACTGGAGACAAGACTTGCAGGAACCACTGCAGCCCTCTGGAATCTTTTAACCTGGGGACGCTGATTCTACCAATTCGGAGGCAGACGCAACAACCTTTTTGTTCTTATGCAAGTCTTATGATCACGAATTCACATCACCTTGCCCTGCCCAAGGAGGAGTAAGTAGAGGAGATCCTGCCCTCGGCGGAGAAGGGCAACTTTGAGTATCCGCCCCCGCCATCGACCCGGCTCCTGTGCAGGCTCTGCCGCTGGTTTCGTTAGAACATGACGATGGGGCACAATGGGCGAATTGAAAAGATCCCTGCGCACCGCAGCCGAAACCACCAACGCCTTCTGTCCACAGGGCTCGGCTTTCTGAAGCTGTCTCCTTTGAAGCTGAAGAAGGCTATTGCCAAGCCCAAGTAGAGTCTTACAAGAAGCTGGAGAGAAAAAAGCTGGCGTC
>VNJO01004550.1:0-13191 GCA_008042535.1 Drosophila tani
TATTCTTGATCAGCATCACCAGCCGAGTCGATCTAGCCATGTCCGTCTGTCTGTCTGTCCGTCTGTCTTTAATTTCATTAAGATCGGACTACTATATCATATAGCTGCCATAGAAGCGATCGGTCGATTTATATGAAAATGTAATATTCTACATGTAAAATGTAAAATTTACAAAATTCAAGGTATTTTCAACATTACTAAAATGGTTCGNTTTTAAGCGAACGAACACAGCTGTTCATCTGAAATGTAACTAATCTACACATATCTGAGCGATAAGACTTAAAGATGTAACGAAGCGATTCACCTGATACAATAATGGGCACTGAGAAATGTCAATCGGGAAAATAGGGCGCAGAATATACTTGAGTCACTTTCTTTCATTGATCTTTCAAGTATTTACAGATAGAGATTGGTTTTGTAACGTTGACTCGTGATGGGAAAACATCGAAAGGGGATTACTTTATAGGGGCTGGCGAACTGGGAATAGATCTATTAAGTGTCCATAAAGGTTAAAAACTTTAGAAAAATATGTAATAATATTATAAACTATAAATAAGATTTGAAATCTATTTTGTAAACCCTTTTCGTAAACTTTTCACTGTACTATAATTGTAAATTTTTTTTTGTATTTTATCATCAGCAATTTTTACACCAGTGAATGTTTTCCTACGCCCACGTTAGCTCTTTAACTTGTAAGGACTTCAAGTTTTCTGAATAAACTAACATAATGTCGAGATAATATTTGAATAATTTTATTTAAAATTTGTAATAAGTTGAGTTCATTTTTAAATATATGTATTTGCATTGCTAGATTGTTAAAATGAAGGCTCCTTAAGTTGTTTAGTGATAAAAATTCAAGTTAAGTTTCGATCATTTGTCATAGGTAAGCTTAATATTTAAACAAAAATTAGAAATTGTAAAAACCTATTTATTTTCAAAGGTTTTCTTTCAGTGACTTCATTTTAAATATATTTCTTTAAATACATTCCACCTAATAAAATCTCTTTGGTAACATTAAACGCTTCAATCGATTCTTCTCGTGGATATAAGTGCTATACGGACGAATGGTGATGTAGTAGAAGATTTCCACAAAGCTAAGCAGACTGGCGCCCACAAAAAGCCCTGTGGTGCCACCAATGGACACTAAAAGAAAGTAAAAAAAAAATGTAACGAAATTATTTACCACTAATAAGTTAATTAATAACTCACCCACAAGATCCAATTTGCCGCGCACCAAATTCCTCTTATACCGCTCTGTGGGCAGCTCTATAAGACCCACTTCGATTCTGGAAACAGGATTCTGCTGTCCCGCCATATTGTCCTTGCTGTCATAGACCGTGGTGATGTCCACTTCCGTGCAGGAAGGCAGACAGTCGCAGACGAGACCCTTACGACCGCGACGCTTCGACCATTTGGCAATGATCACCGACAGATCCTCGTAGTTCCGATTCAGACACTCCAAGCCATCCATGTTGCAGAGCTGCCAGTCGGGGGAGTTGGGTGACAAGTGACTGGAGCAGTTGCACAGCTCCATCTGCCGATCCTTGCGACACTGAACGGTGCAGGCACTATAGCTGTAGTGACTGTGCACATCCAGGATGTTCTCATCCGCAAAACGGCAGTTCCGCTGATGAACACTTGTCTGGCGGATCTCCTCGTCGTTCTCAATGTCACGCTTGGAGATGTATCTTCTGGAATATTTATTGATTTTAATATAAATAATATTTTGGGTATTATTTTTATATAAAAATAATTATATAATTATATTTTTAAATAAAAACAATTCTTACACAAAGGATATGTAGGGTCCCACCACCAGGAAATCCGTTTTGGGTGTGACCAATGTGGGTACTTCTTCGGTGCCCAAGATAAAAACCTGTTTGTAAGAAAAAATATTAAATTATAATAAAATATTACGGAATCTAATTTTATTTTAAGTGCAACTAATTTTATTAACAGAAAATCTGTACAAAAACATATTATTATAATTGTTTAAATACTTTTAACTTAAACGTTTTAAGAGCTTTAGAAAAAAATTCACAGCACACTTTTAGGTTGTAAGTTTCTAGCTTTTTTTAAGCCCTTAAATTTGTACTTTGTGGGTTTATTTTAATTTCGATTTAATAATTATTATATTATATATTTAATTAATTATTTTAATTATATAATATTAATTAAATTCTATTATCTATTATATTATAATATTTATATTTACCGTGGCCTCCGTATGCAATTCCATTCTCAGAGCTCCTGGACCACTATCCCTATTAGAGTACATGTTCAATTTAGGGGCCTTGCTACTACTCAAAGTGGGAAATACTTTTATATATTCTTATATAAATATATTACATATATTTTATAATTTATATATTATTATTTTTATATTATTACTTAATCTAATTAAAAACCCACCCCGCTTGCAGGGAATTAATGGCATAGCAAATTCCCAGCTCCGTTTCCATGCGATGAAAGTACTTGCAGCACTCAAAGGGCTGATTATTCCACTCGCAATTGCTGATGGAGTCCACACAGCTGCTCCTGACCAGCTCGGCGTAGTAGGAGAAGTTGGAGTAGAAGCAGGAGGCGGTGACCTCCTCGCCGCTGCACTCGTGGACCGTGTGATAGGACTCGCCACGGAAGAAGGCAATCTCGCTGAGGACCTCCTCCAAGGTGAAGTCATGGTCGGCGCCCCATAATCTAAAGGAGAAAAATATACATTTTGCTAATTAAAAATATCATTTCTCCACTTACTGTTCCGCCACCTCTTGAATCCGATCCATATTCTTGGATTCACAAACAATAATGGCTGGAAAATTGGTATTCCAATCGCGATACGAGCTCTCCACCACAAAGCTAATGGCATTGTTCTCAAAGGCACCTGAAAGGTGAGTATTAACTTTACCAATCGTATATCCATAATCCATAAAGGTAAATAACTTACTTAGAGAAGCCTTGATGAGCAGCCAGGAGGCATACCAGGAGACCACCAGACAGATGATCCAGAAGATGCGCTCAATCCAACTGGCATCCTTGTCCACTATGAACCTGGCTCCATGCAACGTGGAGTTCTCCAGATACTCCTCTATAATCCTTCCGAATCTCATGTTGGAATGTGGTCACTTTGGGGCTTAGTTAGTGACTAAATTCCTATTATTTGTGTAACCGGAACAAGGACCCTTATTAATGACCTAAACTAAGTTGAATAATATTGTCAGCTGCTGATTTTCCCAGACTTTTCTAACACGCAAGTGCCCGGGAATTGAATCAACATTTATCTAGGGATTATCTTTGGCTGGCATTAGGTTTTGTTTGCTGAGCACAAATAAAAATAAAAATAATGCCTCAAGACACCGTTTACTCGGCTTTCATAAGTTATATCTGCCATAAATCGTGGTTAATTAGTTGCCAACTGGGAAGTGCGAGCGGCATTTGCGTAAAACGTTTTATCTTTGTAAAATAGTAGTTATGGTGCACTATCTAGGAGATACTGTGTAGTAGAACTAGTACTATTGGATACACATGAGGGAGATTACCTTATATGGTGGAAGGAAAGTTCGAACTAATATAAACTAACTAATTTAATATAATATAAAGTGAGCTTTAATTAGAGGCCAACTTGAATACGTTCTATAAAATCTATATAATTGAGAGATCTATAAAAAAAATAAATTAATTAACCTGATACAAAAATGTAACGATTGTGGAAGATAATTTACTTTAAAATCAATAATTGCTGTCAGGATTATGTTCTTTATTTTCCTTCTTTTATATACGAAAAAAAAAAATACCGAACAAAGCTAAAATTAAACCTTTATAATTAATAATATTTTATAGACTTTCTCACCTAAAATCTTCTAAAATATTGGCAAATATCATACTATCCTTCTAGTTATTTCTTTTTATTTCAAAACTCTTTTTACTTTAGACAAGTTTTTGAGCCTTCCAAGACAGGGCCTTGAACTCCATTTTCCATTTCACATTTTTCCCATATTTATTTTCGCTTTCATCAGCCTTTCAACACCTGACTTGACACACCCCCAGGAGCTGACCCTTAATTTCTTGGCACACAGTCTAGTCCCCAAGCAAATATTGTGAGGGATTTTAGGCTAACGCTTTTTAAGTGCCAATCCCCCCGCCACGAGACCATACACTTCCCTATCTGGAGGGAAACACAACTCTTTATCTCGACCAGAATTTACAGCAGTCTGGATTCGGTGGGGATATATAAGGCCAAACCCTCAGGGAGAACTCCAAACAGTAGCCCTCGAGATGGCCACCGCCTTGGAACTGAGCAGCAGCGAGATCCGCGGCCTGTGCCAGCGGTATTTGCACCAGGATGTTCCCTTCTCGGACCCAGGATTCGATATCATTAGCTATCAGCTGAAGCCCACCTCGGATGCACCGGCTGGATATTTGGGGAGTCACTTCTACCTGCAGGTCACCCTGAAGCTCCACGACTCGGAGGAACCCCGTCAGCTGACCTTTTTCTCCAAGTCCGCGCCCGAGGGCAATGCGGCGCGTATGGAGTATCTGGAGGACTTTGGGGTCTTCCAGAAGGAGATCGCTGTCTACCAGAATGTCCTGCCCGATCTGCACAAGGCCTGCGCCGAGGTGGCCCCCAACTGCTATTATGCGGACAAGAATCTTCTCGTTTTCGAGAACCTCGCCGATCAGGGATACCGCATGGGAGCGAGTCGCGATGGCCTGCTCTCGTACGAGCAGCTCCACTGCTGCCTGAAGACCCTGGCCGCCCTGCATGCGGGTTCCATCATCCAGGAGCAGAGATCGGGAAGGAAACTGACCGAATCCCAGCCCAAATCGGTGGTGGAGAATGCCTATCCCTGCGATGTGGGTGCCGATCACCTGCGGGTGGTTAACTTCCAGAATGCCTGCCTGGTCCTCAAGGAGTTTGTCAAGCTGATGCCCAAATATCAGTCCAAGTTGGACTATATCCTGGAGCACTTCACTGAGAGGATGTCCTTAATATTTGAGGCTGTCAAAACCTCGGATAAGTATCAGAATACCCTGCTCCACGGGGATCTGTGGGCCAATAACATCATGTTCCAGTATGGCAAATACGGCGAGAGTCCTCTACAGTGTCGCCTCGTGGACTTCCAGCTGGCTCGGTATGCTCCACCTGCCCTGGATGTCCTGACAGTCCTCACCATACCCACATCAAAGCAGTTCCGGGATGAACATCTCCGGGAGCTGCTGGCGGAGTATTATCGCTTCATGACCGAGTTTCTGAAGCGAGCCAATCTGGATATAGCTCGCTTTATGCCCGAGCAGAGCTTCTACCAGTCGGTGGAGGAGTTCCGCAGCATTGGCCTCATCGAGAGTTGTCTCTTCTGCCATTTGGTGGTCCTTCCCCAGGAGTCCACCAAGAAGTTGACCAGCTCCGCGGATGGTTTCAGTGACTTCTTCAGCAATCGAAGGATTGAGATCTGTGTGGAGGCCTTTAACACGGATGAATTGTACAGAAATCGTTTGGAGGACATGATCGAGGACTTTGTGGATAATTTTGTCCTCAAGGGAGGAGAGTAAAGTTAATTATTTTTTAGAAAACTGTTAATTAAATTTCCTTCGGGAAGGAAAAGCCTGTATATATATTTTTAATAAAAAGTTGTAGCTTAAACTTTGTTTCTTTTTAATATCCATTAAAAACAATATCCTCTATCCACTGCAGGTAAGTGAAAACATTGGTGTATTTTGTCCTTGGAGTTTGGGCCGAGCAAAATCCACCGCCCGACACTATGCCCATCACCTGGCCCAAGCAGGAGCCCCACTTGGGATGCCACTTGGCCAGTGGTCCTCCGGAGTCACCCGGACACGTATCGCTTATGTTGTCAACTCCCGCGGCACAAATGTGCATCTCCCTTTGGCCACCGGGACATTGCGAGACATCTAGGACCCGAAGCGATGCCTTGTGCAGCTGGATGGCTTCTGTGAGCTGCGAGTCGAGGTTTCCCCATCCGGAAACAGTCAGGATCTCACTGTTTTTTAACTCTGAGGTTGGCAGACAGGCGGGCTTTATCTTCTCATTAAATATCACCGTTTTATTCAGCTGCAATATGGCTATATCGTGGGTGTGCAGGCTGATGTTGCGACCGGGGTGGAAGAATTTAGCAACCACTTTATATAGATAGCCATCCGTGGTATTGTGGGCGCCCAAACGGACAAAGAAATCGCTGGAAAAAAAATTAACCGAGATATAAATAATAATGGTAAGGCAAAAGCTTAACTAATATTTTGTAGCTTATTTATTGCCACAATTTAAATTGTTTTCAAATCCTCACAAATTTTTTTAGCCTTCCCTTATACAACCTCTTTGAAATAAATTTCAAATATGCATAAAAATAAAAGATAAAATTATTCTTTTCTAACTGATTTTAAATTCAATGATTTTGTTATGTAACTTACGGTTCTGTCGTATTTCGTGCTCTTTTAATCTGAATGCAATGAGCTGCAGTTAGAACAAATTTATTGTGTATCAGTGTTCCGCCGCATATCCAGGTTGGACTTTTTTCCGCTTCACTCTGTTTTCCAATCGAAGCCATATATTGCAGCTCATGCCGGTTGGCTATGATTCCATTCGATATAAGTGGATGTTCCGGGCAAAATGTTTTGTCGCTGGAATAAGCGTGGCAAGCTGATGAAGAAAGATTTTAATAAATATTTTGATTAAATTAATTAAATTAAATTAATGGATCACAACTCTGGCAATAATTAATAATAACTCACCCCTTTCCGAACGAGTTCTATAGATCGGTGTTGTGGGACCCCTACAGCAAACCAGAGTTCTGGTACAATATGGCACTTTTTTATATCTTTTTAAATAGAGACAATCGTGATAGGGAACACAGTCTCCATCACAGGGAGGATAGTTTTTATGGGTATGGACTACAACAAATATTAATGTAATTAGCAAGATAAATCTAAGAAGCATTTCTAAGAGATTTTGAGAGGAATACTGTTAATATTAAAAATTCAACCGATTTCAACGAATTGAGAAGCAAAACTGATTTAAGAACTTGGCGCCTAGCTGGGAGCATTGATCGAAACCTGAAATTGAATCAATTGAATCAATTAAAAATATAAAAAAGAGCAGAAGAGGGAAACAATTTCCCTTACTGATTTGTAATTTAAAAATTGATTTTTCCAGACCATTATTAAGTCTAAAATGTACAAAAGAAACTCAAATTTTAATGTGAAAATTTCCGCTATATTAAATTAAATTATTTTCCCCAAAACATAATTACAAGTCTTGAAAATCCAGAAGCAAATCCCTCAACCCCAGCTTTACTTAGCTTTTTTGTCGCATGCTTCGTTGAGTTTTCGTTTTCGTTTTCAGTTTCGTTTTCAGTTTCTTTTTTGTTTTTCATTTTCGTTTAGCTTCTCTTTTTTTTTAGTTTTTAAAAACTTTCAAGCTGTGTCCAAACCTGCCATCCAATACGATACGATACGATCTCCGGCTGCGGCCAGTCTCCAGCCGCTTGGCTTAAACTCAGCTTAAACTTAAATTCAGTTGCCAATTGGCCGCGTTCAATTCCACAACTGCTGGCGGCTTAAAAACTTTCAAGAAACTCAACTGTCAGTTTGGATCCTTAATGAGTAAATAAAATCGCAATTGTTTTCGCAAATCGCTTAATCCAGTTTCTATTAATCAAACAAAATGTGAGTTAAATAAATAATAATAAATGTGAGAAGTGTTTGTGTTTTTGGGTTTTCATTATAAATATTTCAATGTTGTGCAAAGAAGATGTTGGGAAATTGAAGTGGATATAAGAGTTTATTTAATAAAATTTGATTAAGAAATGTTAACAAACTCAGTATAAAATTCATATAATATTTAAAACAAAATATGATAATATAAGTAAATGGACTTATATTATTTATCGAACTTTAAAATTCTAAGCAATGTTTTTGTGATAAATATGTTGTATTGAAAATAATAATTTTTAAAGTACAAATAACAAGCAGAAAATAATAAAAGATATTTATTTAGAAAATTCAAGACTCATTTTAACTAATTAAAGGGAAAAGAAAATGATGCAACATTTTATGTATTATTTAAATATTTGTATACATAAAAATAATGACATAAAATTATTTTTAAACTCTTTAAAACAATTCTTATGTTGTCGAAAATTAATAACAATAATTATTCAAAATAAACCTCTTCAGAATCAGAAAATATGCATTAAATAATTTAATAAAATGTTTAACAATTTTTAAAATAGTCAAAATAGAATTTACTTATATTATTTTAAGTAAATCTTCTGTAAATGAAGCTTTATTTCATTCCTCAAAGAAGATTCCCTTAAGCAAATATTCACTGAAAACTTGCATAATACTTAAAACCCCGTAAAATGCGATGATCCCACAGCGCATAATTTAAAAAATTGAAAAATTCGCTGCGGTAGTCGCCACCCACAAAAAGTGAAGAAAAACTGTGACAAAAAAAAAATGCGACACGTACAATAAAAACGCCCATAAACAACTTGACCTATCACAAGAGCAACAATAGCGCAAAGTCGTCGACAACAATAACACCAAAAAACATTCATTGACTGACAAGCAAAAAATCAAGAAAAAAAAAATAAAAAAAATAAAAACTCAACGCCTGTACTCAACACATAATTTGGTTTAACGGTCACGTTTTTTTAACCAATGCGCAAAAATGCCCAAAAAATATAAATAAAACCCCGAAAAAGCGTAACTAAAAGCAAGCTGAAGTTTATGAAAACCAGACGGTCACAATAAACTTTATTAAAATAATAACAATAATGCAACCGCTGAAAAAAAAGAAATATATAGAAACTGTTACGATTGTCATGCCGTGCCGCATTTTCAATTAACCCAAGTGAAGACCCAAAACAAATGGCTTTTAGCCCAGTTTTCGCTTTGGCCACTTACGCCATTTGGCTAATAAATATGATCCGCATATCGAATATTGACCATGGGTGGTACTAAGGGGCGTGGCCTATAGAGGGTGTGCCGATGGGCGGACAAGGGGGAGTTACGTGCTTCGATTTTAACAAATAAATATGAGCCAATTTATAATTGTACTTTAATTGAATAATAATATAAATCAGTGTGAAATTTTGTTATAAAATAATTTGGTCATTAAATAGTAAATAATATATAATAAGATAAATAAATTAGGCATCTTAAATGCTGATTAAGTATGGGCTATTATTTAGTACCATTTAAATGTGAAGTCTTACTTACAAAATATTTTTGTTAGAATAAACAGGTTAATTCAAGGTAATTTATTATTTTTGAACCATTACTCAAGTTAAAATTAAAGAATTCGTATCAATATAATATAATCGAGAAAAATATAATATTCATAAAAAGTAAAAATATTAAATAAAAATAATATTTAATAATATAAAAAGTAGTGGTATTTATGTGTAATATAATTTTTTGATGGCTCCTATTTGCAATTTAAATTTAAAAGTAAATAAAATGGAGCTTAGGGAGAAGCAATTACAACTATTTGAATTGTAATTGGACGTAAAATCATTTTATAATAATTATTTAGTACTCTCAACATGCTAAAAATTTAAATAATTCCTAGGACTTACATGCATAGATATTGGTTGCCTTTTATCTAATACAAACCACATTAAAAACCTTTAAATACACTCTCCTAAAACAACATATTAAATCCCATTTAATTACCACTTGTAACAACTTTTAATTCCTCAAAAAGTATTTATATGCAACAATAACTATGTAAAAACAAACTTTTTAATTAAAAACTTCATGGGGAAGTGAAATGTGCATAAAAATAAAGAGGAAAAAAACCATCCTCGCCGATGGCAACCTTGAAATGGTTTAAAAAAGTTCACACTTTCAAAAAATTTAACGATCACTTCGCCGGCTAAAACTTGTAATGAGCGATAAGTGCAGAGAGTTCCCCCAGCTCCCATCCCTCTTAATATATGACCAAGGTTCCTGCATAACGGTAGCGATTCAACCTAATTTCCCAGACCCAGTTTTTTGATCCCACGCACCCAAAATAAAAAAGAAATAGAAAAATTGTAACAGATGCGCAAAGGGGCATATTTCCTCATTGTCCGGCATGCAAAATGTAAACAAATTTGTGGGCTTGTTGTAGAATAACAATAATACACAATACGTCAATCTTTGTCAATTAACCACATGACCCAAATTGGGAATGCTATAGCCACCACACATATATGTATATTAGCTACGGAATGTACGTACGCCTGTCCGTCCGTCCGTCTGTAAAAAAAGCGAAAACTGCAGCGACGCGCCGTTGACGCCAATTGGATTCCATTGACCTAATCATGGTGTAGTCGCTGCTTCGGTCGCCGAGAGCTGCAAGTAAGTAGCTGAGGCGAAAAGCCCGGACTCCGGACTCTTCGGAGCCCGAAAACCTGAAAATGCCAACACATTTCGACGGCGACGTCTGCGCATGCGCAAAACGCCAGAATTGCATAAGATGATAGCTTGGCCATTGGGATGCCAAGCGAACAAGTCACGGGACACCAACTGGGTGGGGTTTCTTCTTTTTTTTTTTGGGAGGGGATATCCCCCAGTGGGTGCTGGGTCACTGAACCAAAATATCAACAAAATATGCCAGAAATGATACACAAAGGAGAAGGTGTCTTGAATTCAATTGGTTTATGGAGGAGGAAAATGCAGTTCCGGGTGATTTTATTATAAAATTTAAGAGTTCTTTCTTTGTGGGAATTATTTCAATGGATTCAGAATGAAATAAGTCAAGATCCGGGTCATTTTACATCATAAAGTTGGGGATAAATGAAGGGTTTTTTTCTTTAGAGGAAGAACATAAGGGAAGAATAATATTTACTGCTTAAATGATTCCTGGTTCCTCGGTTAATGATTTGTATATATTCTAAAATACAATTCCATCTTTATTCTTATGAAAATATTTATATTTAAATTTGAAACTTTAAATACGAATTTACCTTAAGAACAGATTAAATTAAAGTAAAAGTAGATTACCTTTAATGGGAAATTAACAGAGTACATCTTAAGGCTTCTTCTTATTTTCTCTTTCGAATTCTCCACATTTCTTTTTCTCTTTCAAATTAAGAAAACACAATTAAAACCTGAAAGATCTATAAATAATTTTATAAAAATCCCTCTAAATATCTTCCATTGAAAACTTTCCTATATTTACGAAATATCCTTCAGCTAAAGCCTCTCACTTACCTTTACTGGTTTCCCCACATTCCACTCCAGAGATTTGCATTTTGTTGCATCATATATCCACTACCATAATTTTCCCAGCTCCTTTTGGCTGTATAAAAATCTCATTATCAAGCCAAGACGGCGGCAAGTGCCATGAACCATGGGCAAAACCATGAGTTAGCAGGTAACCGAAGGGCGAAGCACACACTCACTTAAATCCAGAGGCAGCGAGACTGCCGCAAGTGGCAATATCAAGTCCAAAACTTACATCATCGGCGGCCAGAAACCAGAGGCAAGTGTGGTCGTCACTGCCGGTTATCCAATTAAAAGCAAAGATCAGGGATCTTTTTTTTCTTTTCTTTTTTTTTTCGTTTGTAATGCAGACCGAAGTGGGCCGTGTGCGCCGGCAAAGAGACGCATGACGCTGGAAAATACCAGAGTTTTCCTCGAGGCCCAGGCGCACGCGACATCTAGGAAATGGCAATCACATGACAACCGAGTTTTAGCTGCAGCAGAAAAATAGAAAAGTTTGCCAGTGGTGGCAGGAAAAAAAAGCTAGGAAATTATAGAGATAGTTTAACATATCCTATATATACAAAATGAAAATTAAAGTCTACTAACCTAAGGCATACCTATTTAATTGAGGGAAATAACTATTCTTAAGATTAAATGAATTTCTCTTTGCATTAAACTTTGGCACGCTTCACTGTAATATATAAAAACCCTCTAAAGATCCAGCTCTATCCGCACTTTAGAGCCGCGTCAGCTGACTTGGCCAACGGGTTGTCCCAGGCCTCCGAGAGTGGCGAGTGAAAAGCGGTCATTTAGGCGTGGACTGGATGCGTGGTTCGAAAAAGTGCGGGAATGGGGAATGCCTCTCTCAGTGTGTGTGTGTGTGTGTGTGTGTGCGTGACAGGCGGAAACTTGTAATATTATATGCACGCCACAATTATGTAATGATCATCATCATCGCCACCGCAATAATATGTAGCCTAAGTCGAGCAAGTGGAATCTGTCAGTCAGCCGCAACTCAACGAGCCGTGATATCTTCTTCTTTTCTCGAAGGTGCCTCCTGCGCGGTCGCCTCAGCGTTTGGTCAGCTCTCTTGGTGCTGGCCCTGCTGTCTTTCTTGGCCATAATCGAAGCCAGGCCCCAGAGGAACCTGCAACATGTGGCTGTGGTGGAGAATGCCGCCTGGGAACAGACGTTGCCGCAACAATTCCAGAATCCCTTCTACAAGACACCGCGGGTGAGGGATGCTTTGGCCAGATCCAGTTGGTTTGGACCCGGCGAGGAAGTGGTGAGTTGGGCTTATTTTATATGATTTAATATTATTTAATAACTTAAGGATAGACAGAAGATTAATAGGAGTATACTTAATTTTTGTAAGAAAGCTTCAACTAATAATTCAAATTATTTAAAGGGATTCTATGACGTGGCAATTTTAATTTACATAATAAGTAATCTTTTAAAAATATTATTTTAAATTTGTTGTGTTTATTATTTATGATTTAATATTATTTAATAACTTAAGGAAAGGCAGAAGATTATTAGGTGAGAAAATTCTAAGTGGGATGACAGGGCGTATACTTAATGTTTGCAAGAAAGCCTAAACTAATAATTAAAACTTTTTAAAGGAATTCTATGACCTGGAAATTTTAATTTACTTACTAAGTAATCTTTTATAAATAATATTTTAAATTTATATAATTTTTTCTTCAGGTTTACGACCGTCAGGCTGAGAAAATTCCACGCATGGAAATCTACAATGTGCTGTCGCATGCCGGCCTCATACCACGCCGGCATTTCCTTTAAATTTAATATAAATATTCCATTATCATTTATCTACTGTAAACTTTATGAAAATAAAAATCAAAGTCATTAGTTTAGGAACAACAAAGAGTTGTGTATTTATTCCGAGGAGAAACGATTAAATAACTTGGATTCAATGTAAGAAAGCTTCCATTTAAATAAAATACCCCTTTATTTTGTATATTATCA
>VNJO01004552.1:0-12606 GCA_008042535.1 Drosophila tani
AACTTTTCTAAAATATGGTAAAGCCAAGAACCAGCTCCTGAATGTATGTTTATTTTTATTGAGGCTAAACTAAATTAATAACTGGAATCTAATTGGTTATTTGAAAATCTAAGTTTAGATATTAAATCTTAATTAAAAGATCCAAGCCATTATCTCGAGGTTTCCCATTTTCCCCGTAAGAGTATTTCGCAACCATTTTGACCACATTTCCTTGCCGCACTTGAGCGTTTTATTTCTTCGCTTAAATTTGATTCGGGGTTAAAAACTTTAAATTGCTGCATTTAATAAAAGTTTTTTGGCGGGACAAGGTAGGTAAGTGCGGTGGGATTGAGAGTGGGAGTGGAATCCGGATCGGAACTTTCCCCAGTACAATTCCCTCTCTATTTGCCTTTGTATCTGTATCTGTAAATGTTTGGTGCCTTTTGTAATTAGAACTTGCGGATGTTTTGTTTATTTCCGTTGACTTCCGCCAGCTTCCGATGCGGCGGCTGCGTTATGCTGCTGCTGCTGCTTATTGTTTTATTGTAATTGTTATGGAGGGGAAGCGACTGTAATGGCCAGGGAAAGTTGGAAGAAGGGGGCCCTGGCTGTGCTATGTTATGGTTATGATACGTAATTCGGTTCGCCAGTCAGTCACTCACTCAGTCAGTCGAACACTTGTGCCCGCTCATTTGAACAGCTGCTGGATTCCAATTGTTGCTGCTACTGGCGGTGGCAAAAACAAACAAGATGCGGCATCTGCATATGTATTATTTATGAATTTACATACGGATCGGGATCTGGAGCGGGAGCGGGAGCTCTCTTTCGGTATCTGTATCTATTTCTTGAGCTCTCCAGGCTGTTTATCTAAGCTGTGAAATTATGCTGCACATTCAAAACATTTCGGAAGGGAAAGGAAAGCAGAAATATGCTTACAAAAATAAATACCATTCGGTGGGAATTGTATTTGGTTTTTACTCTTAATTTATTTCATATGCTGCAGATTGATTTCAATTCGCTTGGAATGTTTTTCTTTCATTTCTGTACAAACAGCAGCGCGCACAAATCCGAAACGAGTTTTTCTTTTGTTTCCCATGGAAGGGGGGGCATTTCCCATTTCCCATCTCGCAACTTTGCCAATTTATTTTGCGATTAATTTCATTTATAGAATTTGACGATTTTCATGTTGTTATAGAATATATTGGTTTTAATTCGCGCATCTAAGCGGATTGCGGATTGCAGTTGGATTGCCCATTGATGTGGCTATATCGCCCTTTGCCACACTTGCCACATTCTGTTGCGGTGGCCATTTAATGTATTTAAATCATTTTAAATTAAGCCGCTTTCCCGCGCACTCTCCAGCTTTGTATGCTAAATCGAACGAAAAAAAAAAATTCAAAATGAATTTATGTATTACATTATTTCATTCACATTTGTTTTTGGCCGAATCCCACCCTGCCTGTGAGCCGCACAAGTGCCGAAATCAGCGACGACAACCTCTTGCCACTCCTCCACCGCACACACTAAGCAGACAATATGCAATCAGCAGTTAACATTTAGCACACGCAAAAACGTAACGAAACCCAAAATGGCACGTACACACACGCGTGCGAAAAAAGCGGCAAAAAATGAGGGAATAGCTGAAAAGAAATGCCCCCGAAAGCGAGATGCTGCCATTGGGAAATTCATGAAGACAGATGCACAAACACACCCATAGAGTTACACCTAATAAGCCAAAAGCGGGGACACTCACACACAAGCACTCACTTCATTGGGTGCACAGGGAAAAAATATTAATTAAAGGTTACTGTAATATTTATAATCAGTTTTAATAATTTATTTAATTTATCTGATCAATTAGTTCCTGGGAAAAAATATTACAAGGAAAGTAGATTTCCTCCAAAAACATTTTAAAATGAAATAAAGAACTATTGTTTTTAAATATGCAACATTTTTGAGGAATCAATTATATTTTGGTAACCTATAGGTCCTTAAAAACATTTTTTAAACACAGAAAAGCAAAATATACTTGCAACAAAATTGAAAACATTTTAAATGTCAGGCAAAAGAGCGGGTCTCTAAAATCATGACTGATGGGTTTTGAATTACCATTCGTCATTACCTTTCGTTTTCCAAAAAGCAAGTTTGATGGATCAGTTCCTAAAGAATTTGTAGAGAAATAGGAAAATAGGAAATTGGATATTTATTATTCAATTTGTAATTTCTCCAGGGAGTAAACTTTTTTAGGCAATGTCGGCGAATATAGTATTATTTATGTTTTATTTATTATATTTAATAAGTTAAAAGTAGACACACTTATATTTAAAAGTTAATAATCATTATTGTTATTTTATATCAAGGATTTTTAGATCCTAACTTGCAATTAAGGGGTTTATATAAAGAAATACCATATTCTTCAACAGGGACTTTTTTAATGATTTTTTCTCCGGTGCAACACCCAAGACGGGGCTGAGAAGAACAGTTATTTTAGCCGCGCCAGCAAAAAAGAGCCGAATCGAAGGAAGGAAAGAGCCAGAAAGTAGGAAGTGGGCGCTGTAGAGATGGGGAAATCCGAAATACGTGCAATTGCTGAAAATATGCTCGACGTGAGGGGCAAGGCGAACGTGCGGGCCAAGCGTCCGTGGGCCTTAAATACTTGCCACCATGCGGCACATCCCTCAGATCCCTCCCCCGCCAAACAACCGCCGCCTCTGCACCTCACTCACACACATCCCAAAATCCAACTAAGCAGCAGCTACCACGTTTGCTACTCCTATTACCCTCAATCATTTATCATCTGGGCTGCAATTAATCATCAAATGCGCGCTCTCGCACTCGCACTCGCCTCCACAGAGCCAGAGCCACCCCGTGTCCTTTTATAGTTTTTGTGGGTTGCCCTCTGGATTTATGCTTATAATGTGGAATGCCAGTGTATGTTTATCTGCCGCGCAGGGTGCTGGGTGTGCGGGGGCATGGGGTATGGGGTGTGCGGTGTGAGTGTGTGCCAGCGAGTGTGCGTTGCTACAATAGATGCTCGTACTCTTATTCCTATTCGTATGTGCCGCACATAGCTCACAGCTCACAGCTCACATTTAACTATGCGACAGCAGCAGCAGTGGAACCACCAGCAAGCACTAAGAAAAATATTTAGTATGGAAATAGGTGATAATGCCAAAAACCTATACAATATTGTATAGCAATTGGCAATAGATAAAATAAAGAAGGTTAAGAAAAATCAACACATATAAATTTCAGCTCTTGTGTTTCACAAACCGGTTAGTTGAGAATTATAAGAAAAAGGAAAACATCTTTAATCAGTGTTGAGCTTACAAATTAAAGACTTTCTAATATCATTTAATTCGACTTGACAACTTACCTTCAGCTAAATCAACGCATTATAGAAATTTCCACTTCTGTGCTGCACAAATTAGTTAGTTGGGAATTATAAAACACAGAACACATTTTTAAAAACCCCAATATTAAGCTTTATAATTAAAGTCTTTCTAGTATATTTACGTACGACTTGACAACTTACTTTAAGTAAATAGGAAACCAAAATTATAAAAATTTTATAAAATTGTTTAATAACTTTTCCAACTGATCTTTCGCTCAGTGCATGAGCGCATTATGGTTCGTTGCTCGATCTGGCCGGCGCTGCTCTCGGTTCTTTCCCACTGGTTACGTGCAAGTTTATGATACGACTCTTGGCTGAGCTGAGCTGGAACTGTAGCTGAAGCTGAAGCTGCAGCTGGAGCGGAGTGGAGCGGAGCAGGGTCCCTCGACTGCCTTGCGGTTGCACTGGCACATTGGCTTACTGCCATCCTGCTGCAGTTGTGCCACACGCAGAGTTAACCAGAAAAGTTGCTGCAACTTGCGGCCGGCAAACCAGACTCACACTCAAAACTCAAAGCCAGAGCCCAGACTCGAGAGTGCGGACTTTCTTGCATAACTGCGATTAGTCTTTCAGCCGCTTGAAAGGTGTCTTTGAAGGGGGCCAACTGGGATAGAGAGCTTAGAAGCGGAATAGAAAGGAGAATGCAGAACGCAGACCGGAGAACGTAGAACGGAGCGTAAAAAATCATTAAAAATGGTCAGGCATGTAATGGCTCCCCGGGGATTACCTTTCTACGCCGGCCTTTTTATTTCTAAGCTGATTAAGTCAACCCAACCCGTGAGCGGACACACAGCCCTAACCCTTTCTGATTCCGTAATTATTACAATAATCGCCGAGTGCATGTGAGCTCCACTGGTCCACAATTAGGGGTTATGTGACACCCACCTTGAAATTTCCCCGAACCCGACAAAGCTCAAAAACAACCCGCCTCCGAACGGACTTAAAATTCTGCACAGCTGTTGGGGCGTTTCATAATTCGCAGGAAAGCGGAAATACGACCGGGGAGTTGAGTTCACCTGAGAGCCAGCCAGCCAACCCCGGAAAGTTTGCTTTTTTTGCAATGCATTGCCTACAATTAGATTGGCAAGGACTCGTCTAAATTGCGCATAATTGAGTTGCCGGTTGCTGGTTTCCTCCGGTTTCCTCGAAAATGTTCCTCCCCCTTTTTAGCAGGAAAACGAACTCGAACTGGTGGAGAGCTAGTCGTCGTTGGGCTGTATAAATCATGATTAGGTCTGGACTTTGTCCTTTGATCAGAGAGCCACTAACAGATACAAATACGGCATGATGATGATTTGGATTTGGTTTAGTGCGCTCTCTCGTTCGATGGTCTTTGTGCTTTAAGTTTGAATTATATCCATTCCTAATTGGTTGTACAATTATGTATGCTTCGGCTGCTGCCTGATAAATTTGTATTTATTAGACTCATACATCAAGTTGGCATCTTTGTGGGTCGGTGGTCGGTCGGTCGGTCTCCCTCTCGGAACTCGGAACTCTTATCCTGCCATCCCTCCCCATCATTATGTTGCTATATATACCATATACCATATATATGTGTGTTTGACTGGAGGACGACGACGAGCTCCTTCTTTGCCCCAGCATCCAAACCCATCCGAGGTTGACGTTGTCGTGGCTTCTTTTTGCTCTTTTGCTCCTCGGGTTGGAAGATGTGCGCCGTTGATAAAGTCTCTTGGTAATGAGTGGATATGTTTCGTATTAATTACAGTTGTGTTTTCCCCTCCGAAAACCCTCCTTCTACTTCCCCAACGACGGTTTTTCCTGCCTTGTTAGCGAGAGGAGTTCACTGATTGTGAGTCTGCTTGCTAATCTGGCGGCGTGGGCTGGGTTACCTCCCACTGCCGTTTCCAGTCCCCATTCCCATTCCCATACCAAATCCCCTCTAGAAAAATCCTCCTGTGTGTGGGTTGACTCTTAATTTCCTTCCACACATCTCTCAGCCAAAGACTTTCCGATTTAAGCGCCGAATGGAGCAACTTCTGGCCATTAAAGAGCCTAGGTATAGGCACCAGGCCCATAAAAACGAGCCTAGGCAATTGATTGATTTCGCAGCGGAAGGGCTACTCTGATTCTCGTTGCCAATGGCTTTTTCTCGGCCGTTTTATGCCCCAAATTAATCTTTATTGGCCCCGACTCTACCCCTCTAAAAAATATAGAAAGAGAAAGAGTAGGTGAGGGAGATTTCTGGCCATAAAAAAAGGCACAGCAAGGTCCTGACAAATTTTACGAGCGGCACAAACTAATCCTTTTTTAATAATGTCCACTCGAGCGCCACGTGCCCGAGACCTTCGCCTTCGCCATCGCCTCCGACTCTGACACTCCACTCAGTGCCACGTCGTCATCTTTCATTGCCAACTCATTTGAGCGCGAGATACACAATTTCATTATGCCACAGCCAATTGCACACTCATTGTTTTATTTCTTATGTAAATTTCGAATAAATACAAATACGAATACGAATCCAAATACAAATTGTTTTCCATTTCTTCGGGTAAACAAGCAGAACGAGCCAAGCCGCCATCGTCAACGTCTTGGGCAAATGTTTGTGCAAAAAATATATAAGGAAGGAAAAACGAGCGGAATATTATGTAGAAAAACTGGAAATAAAAGGCCAGCAACCAGACCAGAACCAACCACCCCGACAACAACCCCCGAAAAACTGGAGGAGGGTAGCACCAGAACAAGAACCGAAAATTGCACGAACATTTTTGTATTTTGGAAATTGTGTATTTTAAAATTTTTTGCACACTTGCTGTTTTGTTTAATTTTGCACACGTCGAGACGAGGCGAGTGGGTGAGGTTTGCCGAGGGTCCACAGGGTGCAGGAGTGCCAGAGGATGGCGGCGTGGTGCTTCAGCGAGCGTGTGCGCTTGTGTGAGTCCTACATAATTTATGGCACGCAAGAAGGGGCAGAACCAAAAAAGTATTACACTAAATGCAGAGTCGAATTGGGGTATACCCTTAAGGGAAAAGATCAGGGAATTCTTTAGGGAAATTTTATTATTAGAAGAATTTATATTTAGAGTCCTAAGACTACCTAATGATTATACTAAATGATGGAAATAGTCCTATAAATTTTACTACTTTTAAAGTCTCGAACAAGGATTTACCTTTAAATTTTCTTGGTTTCAAATTTACATAATAGTTTCATAAAAATCCAAACAATCAAAGATCTTAATTTAATTAAAATAAAACCCATATCGAAATAAGAAATTAAGGCTATTTACTTATTGCTTTCGAGTCTCTGGAGAATTCAGAATTCAGGAACTCCCCCTCGCTTATCAAACACCAATTTTCGCATCCAAAAAGGCCAACCGAATGTTTCATCCAATTTAAGTTTTAAGGGTTATTGATATATCAATCGAGTGACAGGGTCTACCCCTGGTGAGGGCATCAATATGATTGCCTTGTACTTGGGTTTGTAAAGCGGCGGAATGAGTTGTATTTCGCCGGCGGCGGCTGAGGGGATTTTTAGACGCTAGACGACCGCCATTGTTGCCGGCTGGCAGTCTGGCAGTTTGGCCTAGTCCTGGTCCTGGTCCTGCTTCTGTTTCTGTTTCCTCCCCCTAACGAGCGTATTTCCCTTTCCCCCTTTCTGAAGAATGGTGAAAAATTCTGGGGAAAATGTATGTCAAATGTGTGTGTGGGCGAGATGCGAGCTGCGAGTTTCTGCGAGTGATTTGTGCGATGTGGTTAGCAGCAGCAGTTGGGCTCAATGCGAAAGCAGTTGACAGTTGTCCCCGCCGGCGCTGACCGGAATTTGTCAGCTGCCCCAGCCAACAACGGGCTAATTAAAGGCCCGCTTCGGCCCAGGGACATAAATTACATTTGCTAAGCTTGCTGATACGAGGAACAAGGAGAAACTCCGACCTTGGAGTGGCCCACAGGCTGCTGTCGTCTGCCCGATGTCTGATAAGTGATAAGACCAAATGGCGCCAGAGTCTTGTAAGGGCGGCAAGTACATACATTTAGCCTTCCGCCCGCCGAATACGAATATTTCCTAATTTCCAACAATAGGCGGCAGTGATAAGAGCAATATTTGTGTGTGCTTGTGTGTTGTGTGTTTATACAAAAGCAATTTTCGGTTGCTGACACATTGGCCATAAAAGGGATCAGGACTTGTGACCCGCCTGCTCGCATATGGCGGTAAATTGTTTTCCCTTATTTCTCAATATTTTCCTAAAACATTTCCTTTATGTCTGCAATTGCATGGTCAACGCCTTTGGCTACACCGAAAGAATAAAAGATTATGATGGAAAATTTCACATATTAATTAGTTATTTTAAAGGGAAATAAATCAAACAAAAAGGAAGTTAAGACCACAGTTCCAAGTGAATATATTTTATGGCCTCTCTGACTCTTATCGCACTAATAAATATATATATTTCATACAGAAATGCATTGTTCTCCGTGTATAGTTTGAGTTTGAATGGTGTTGATGTTGGTGCGATGATAGGGGCGTGTCGAAGCATTCACATTGGGTGCTAAGATTCGATGCTGGCCGGCGGCCATGGGTTAAGGGTTCGCGAGTTCGAGAGTTGGAGGATTTGTCGATTTGCCGGCGCTTCCTGCGGGGCAGATAAGGCGTGAATCAGAGGAGCTTGTTGAATCAGGCAAACCCTTTGTGTGTGCCTCTCATATGCTCCGTATCAATTCGAAGGCCTTTTGCCCGTCCGACAACAAACAATCGACAATAACAACGAATTTATTTTGTTTCGCTTTGCCCTCCGAAAAATAAATAAAAAATAAAAAAAGAGGAAAACCCCCAGTCCATCCATATATGTTAATCATCCATTCAAACAGTTTTCAGCTCATATAACATCACGAAAGAATGCGTTCGCCACTCCAATGGGAATGGGAATCGGTTTAAGATGGGCAGGGTTGTGGGCCTGGGAAGCGAATGCACTTTGGAGAGGCAGCCGGAACAGTGGCACCCCTTGATCCAATGTCTGGGCTCGGGCCTCGGGTCCCATCCCCCGTTTTGAGTTATATTTCACACTGTTGTCTGCTGATGATGAGTTGGGAGACGGCAAGCCCAAAAATGAAATCAATTTACACACCCCACTGTGCCGGTTCCCTCACTCCCTCTGTCTTTCCCTCTACTGGGACCTTTTGTGTAAGGGATCTTAGCGCCTAAGTGCATCAATTGACGCGCTTTTTCAGATGGAAAGTTCCCCCAATTGCATTAAACAAATTGAAAATGCTTCGAGAGCGAGCGAGGCGAGGCGGAGGCGAAAAATCAGAAAGAGAAAGCACTTACACTTGCCTTTTAAAGTAGAAATTCTATTAAACTGACTTTTCCCCGGGCTGTCCGTGACATTTTGTAATTGAAATCTGTGGTCGGTCGGTCAGACCAGACCCAGACCCACAGCAAAGTATACAGAAATTAATAAGCCAAATAAAATATCGACTATGCGATGGATTGATCCCAACAAAAGCAATTTATCAAGTAGCCTAATCATAGAGGGGGAGTCGAATTGAAAAGAAATTAAATATATACGTATACGTGTATTTACAAGTAAAGGTCTGAGTCTGAGGCTGAGTCAGGCGGAGATAGAACCCAAACAGGATGGAAGTTAAGAGATGAGATGGCCTCACTATAGGCCGTCGTCCAATGATAATGATTGATGGCTCTGCATGCGAAAGGAATTTTGTTGTTGCCCCTCTGTTGGCTGATAAAAAGAGGCCTGAACAACAAGCAACACAGAATACTTTCCCGATATACACTTGTATTCTTGACTTTTTCACATATATTTATATACAAAAGCGATGAAAGCAAAGGGAATTTTTCCTTTTTTATACTCAAGCCGAGATAAGTTCATTTCTCGGCTCTCTTTATCGAGCTCTGAATAAAAAATGTACAAACTTGAAATAAATATGAAATATTAATGAGTGTACGCCGAGCCAACATATGTGGGGGAGAGATGATAAATGTGCCAAATCCCAAGGAGGGAGAGTGCTAAAGATTTGCGCCTCATTTCCAGGGGGTTCAAGGTTAACTGTCACTAAATGACTCAGCAAAAAGACACATCCCAACACACACACAGACACTTGATAATACCACTGTTGTTGGTTATTATGACAAATTGATTACATGTAATTTTGTGTCTCCGCTCGGCTCCTTTGATTAGGTGCCAGCCGGAGACCGACTCGGGCAGCTTGCTTCCGAAAATTTGTCTTATTTCTGTTGATTTATATCTTTGCCCCAGCACATAGTTTGTCTCCTCCTTTTTTTCCCGGTGTTTGTAAGTGTGTGTGTATCGCTTTTATTTGATTTCAGCTAAGATGATTTCGCCTTAATGCATTGAATCGAGCCAAACAGGAAACCTTTGAAGAAGCTCATAGCTCTGCTGCTGCCCAAAACATTTTTTTTCGATTTTTTTTGGGGCCAATTGAGGGAAGTGGAAGTTGGTACAGAGAAAGAAATAGCTAAAATGGGATAAAAACTCTATTATAGGGACGTTATGAAAGTAATTAATATTTATTTTGTTAATTTTTAAATTAAATTAAAATGCTAACCTATGAGTTACAGTATAAAAAGAGTTCGAGGAGGTTGCAACCCTATTATAAACCAACTGAAAATAACTAAAGCTTTTAATTTATATTAACTTTATTTAACTTTATTAGTAAAAAATATCTTTCTTAAAATTTAAACCCTTGAAGCCTTATTTTGTTCCTGTGTCACAAAGAAACGGCCAATATATATCCAGTTATAAATTAAATTTTTCATTCTACTTACATTCGTTACGGCCAATCGTCTCCTTCTCCCTTTTCTGGTATGTTTTTATTTACGGTAAATTTCATTTCGATTTCTTTTTCGATTTTTTTGCTCCTGTTTTTTTATTTTATTTTTTGGCTGAATCGGCTGTCTGCACTCCTTGAGACAGGCAACGACTGCGATACCAAACCGAATGGCCAATCAATAACATTGGGCAAGACATGCAGCCCCTGGAAAAGCCGAAGAGAAAAAACCCCTCTGCGTGCCCCGACTATGGAACACTCTAAACACCAATTGATGTTTATATGATAATGATTAATGACTACTTTACTTTTACACAGATTGCTTTCCGAATGGCTTCGCTGTCCCTGTGTTGGTGTGTGGAAAGCCTATTTATTTATAGGCCCATTTTCTTTTCGGCCTGCGACTGGCGCCTAGCTCTTTTTCGGGGTCCCCGTTCCCTCTGGGTCCACTCTTTTGACAGAGTTTTAGTTGCGTTTAGCTTAATTTTTTTGCTCCGTATTTTATTTGGAAGCATGTTCACGGACAGCGCGTCTCATTACCAGACATTCATCAATTGCTGGCAATTTGTTTTTCGAAAGTAACCGGGAAAAATGTAGCTGCGCGACGGCTGGCTGCTTGTCTCTGGCCGTTTCCTGTTATTCGTCTCGTTTATCCTGGTGAATTTGCGAAGGGTATCTAGGGTTTGGGTCTAAAGTAAACATTACGGGGGTTTAAGGTACATCCTAAGATAAAAATCTTTAATACTTGAATCTCTTTTTATATACATTTTCTCGATTATAAAACCCCAACTGTACCTTAGAAGGGTATTTGCTTTAAGTAGTATTCCTCAGCTTCCTTTTATTTTATTTATTTTTTTAACGTTTCCTTTTATATTCCCGACATTCTTCTGACCAACTTGTAACTGTTACTAATGATGACAACTTATTTTGGCCTAAATGGTCGTCGGGCAACACTTTTATTGGTTTTTGTAATTAATGATGCTGGGCCTGGAAAAGTGCGGAAATGACTTTGTGGTTTGCTCCGAGGTGTTGGCCACACCTCCCTCCCGGCCGAATATCCAGCCAGAAAAGGTAGGAACAGGACCTGTGAGTGGAGCCAAGTTTCCATTAATCAAATGCACTGATTAGAGAGTTGCAGCCCTGCGAAAAGCGAGAAAAAAAGGAGTACGGCTGATGGGGCAGAGCAAGGACCAAAAGTCGGGACCCGGGTCTGACTTTTATGGGCTGTCGTCCGATTGTCACAGTTGTCAGTTGGCCGGCGCAAATTACATTCGTGACAATTAAATTAGGCAAGCAATTAGGCCAGCGGCCAACGGGTAATGGCCGATGGGCTAACGGGAAAAAAGGGTTGCCACCCCTCCCGAGCGAGCGCTGCACATCGGGAATATCGATGAGCTCAAATTAATCAAAGGCGAAAGTAATCATTGAGTCTCGACATGGCCAAATGGAATGCGCCTTTCTCCCGCTCCTTCGGGGGCGTGGCACTTTCTGTCGGCGTTAATTGCTCGGCGTGTTCTCCGTCTTTCCCACTTTCTGTCCTCTCTCTCGGTTCTTGCTTTGTTCTTCATTTCTTTTGGCTGTTGCGCCTTTTTACAATTTCATTTGTAATTTATCATTGTTTGCCTTCGCTCTGGGTTCCTTTCCACTTGAAAAAGCGACGGGGAAAAAAAGGGTTCACCCCGTCAGATTCACTTTACTTTGGCATTTAAATATTTTATTGAGTGCCTCAAATTGTTAATTGTTTTTTGATGGGCCAGGGGAGGCCGAAAAAGAAGGAAAAGGGATTCCTCCCTTGAGCCAAATCGATTCTAATTAGGGACTCTGTGTGTGTGGCCATATCCATATCGGGGATGGCCCGATTTTTCCTTCCATTCCGCTAACAGAGTTAGCCAACCCTTTGGGTCGCTCCGAAACTTGGCAGCCAAGTTTGTCAATTGAGTTAATTTGGGCCTTCGCCTTTATGCATGCCTGATGCGCTCTTTCGCGGCTTATCCTTAGAGCGGGAGTCCTTTTAGTAAGGTAACATCAAAGGGCAGCCTGCAGACAGGTGAAAATGTGCTGCGACTCCTCGCATGGAACTTGATCAAAGGACAAGCAAACAACAAACTTTTTTCTTTACTTTTTTTTCTGGCTCGTTTTTTGCGGCCGAAAGGTGAGAAGCATTCCAAGAATTCGTAATGAAGCCACGATGACGTTTTAACTTGGGCTTGGGCAACCCAACTCCCCTTCAGCAATATGTTTGGGGTTTTGTCGCGCTGCACAGTGGGGTATTGGACCCGAAAAGTGGCGATCAAATCAGGTGGACATATTTTGGATGAAGACTTTATTTTTTCTGTTAGATATGATAAAACTTAGTAAAAAAAAGTTGTTTGTTTATAAATAAAATTATTTTTTTTTATTTTTAAAATTAAAATTAATATTTCAAAATTTGTTTTAGTATGAAAATATTTTTTGTTTTTAAGAATTTTGTAACC
>VNJO01004553.1:0-12287 GCA_008042535.1 Drosophila tani
CTCTGTGGGAGTTGCAAGAATTTATTTTAAGTTGTCGAATCGGCAATGTAAAATAATGATAATTTCTAATTGTAATCGGTTCCCCAACTTAGTAGTATTTTTTTTAGTTAAACTTTATTTAATTTAAGTGCCTTAATCCCGCCAATGTTTTGAATGCGGTACCAATTAAAATGGTTCCGATTTGAAGCTGGTGGTTCACGACCGGTTCCAACTCCGCTGTTCGCGCCTTCCTTAACAGCAGTTTTCCAACCCCCACTGTAATGCAATTTTCTCAAAAACTGACGGAGCGTTGCAAATGAAATTTTCACCAAATATTCTTTATTCGATCCCCCATACGCCAATATACCGTGCATATTGGTACAACCTCTGAGAGTGGAGATATTTGACTTTGTATCTTTGCTGCCTGTTTTTGTACGGGGGAATCCTATAGGTTGGCTCACTGTTGGGTAATTTTCTAAAAAACTGACGGAAGGAGGTCAATGAAATTTTGTGAGTTAATACTTGAATAAAAGCCCCAAAATCTGGTATACCGTGCATATCGGTACAACCTCTGTGGGGGGAGCAATTTAAAAAAAGGTGGGGACTCGATTTTTCCAATGGATATTTAAGGTGCCTTCAGTTGCCAAATCTGCACAAACCCAAAATAAAACAATAGTAAATTAAATTCTTAACAAGTAGGAACTTTAGTTTGTTTGATTAAGTGCTTTATTTACGAAATAATTCAAAAATAAAAACTCCCTCCGTGTTCCATTTCCCACCGTTCCATTTCGACGCTAACTCACCGACGCTAATTTGACGGAGGTGATTAAACCGTGGCCATCGGTGAGCCGCCACGAAGAAGCAGAACTAGAGCTGCCAACTCTGCGGGTCATAAAAATCTAAGCTAGCCACTATGAAAAGAGTTAGAAAGAAACGCTATATCTAGCAAGAAAATATAAAAATGCCCGCCCGTAGGGTATTAAAATATTTATTTAGTAATATATTAACTACTAAGTTGTATACAAGTTGCTATATCTTTTTGAAACTTATCGAAATTTGTTCAGTCAATTGCAAAAATAAATCAAAAATATGATAATGCGAAAGAAAACTAAAGAATTCTAGTTTTGTAATCAATTTGCTAAAAAATAAAAATTGCTAGATTAACATTTAATGCGCGTTTAAATAAAAAAGGTGAAAATTGTCTTAAAAGTAGCTAGATCTATCAACTAAAATGCTAAAGTGGCAGCACTGCCTGCTCTGCTTCTCTGCCAAAGACTCAGCTCTTTCAGTCATTGTCGGAACTTCAAAGCAACAACACGTATTTTTAAAAACTACCAGAAAAGCTAAAGCTTTGCATTTCGTTGCGTTAAAATTTGTCCAAAATAACAGGCTCCTGCTTAATTAAGATGTTTCGCGTTTTAGATCATGCAGTATAGCCAACCCTGGCCAGAATAAAGCTAAGCTGGCAACGCTGGTCGTGAATTAAATAACGAAGTCGGTGGCGAATTGAAACCCGAAAAATTGAACAGAATTTTTTTCTTGTTTTTTTTTTCTGTTTCTACACGGCGATACTTTATTTTTTTGCGGTTCTCCGATGAGATTGAAATTAAGTTAACACACACACACATACAGCAACAGAAACGACAACCACAACACCAGCAGCAGCAGCAGCAACAACAACAACAACAACAAAAAAGTGCGTGCGCGTGCAGAAAAAACGAAGAAATTGTGGGCGAATCAACAAGCAAAAGAAAATGAGCGATGATGAGGAGAAGAGGCAAATGCAGAGGCAGTTGTCGTAGTACTAGTACCAAAAAGAAACTGCGAAAACTGCTTGTGAAGTGGCAACAACAACAATCTCAATAAAAATAATAATAATAACAACAATAATCCGTACCAACCAAAAAAGAAACGCAAATAAAAAAAAAACAAAAGGAAGAAGGTAGAAAAGGCAAAAAAGAGCGCGAAAAATATACGTCCACAAAAGTAGCAATAACAACAATAATAACACAAAATTAACTTAAAAAGTCGTGAATTCATCGTACAGTACATATACATACACACACACACTGAAATGCAAACACATACACGTACATAAGCGCGCTGCACATGTGTGAGCTCGTCTAGTGGTGTGAGCGAGAGCGCTCTGTGTTTGCTGCTGTGCGTTATTTATTTTATTTTTTTTCGTTAATAATATTTCGCATTTAGCGAACAAGTTGGAAAAGCGACAATAAAACAACAACAATATAATACAACGGACAAGCAGATCAGAGTAAGCAGCGCCAAGCAGTTTGCACCACTTGAAAGAGGTATTTATGTTTGTTTGTTTCCCGTTTGCTTCCTATCCATTCCAATTCCCCATTCCCCATTTTGTCCACTAAGAGCAGGAATATTCTTATTAGATCAGCCCGCAGCAGCGACTTCTTTTTCGTCTGTTTTGCTGCTTCTGTTGCTTCTCACTCAATTCGCCGTTATTTATGTAACAAGTGTGTGCGTGCTAAATGAAGTGCTCTCGCTCGCTCGCTCTCTCTCTCCTCTGGCGCTCCCCCTCTCTCTTTCGCTCTCTGTATTTGATGATTTGATTTTGTTCACTTAGTAAAGTTGCTTTTTATTTTTATTGTTGTCCGCTGTAAATGTGGCTGCCACCCAAAAAAAAAATAAGAAAAATAATAAAAGCTCCACCGCAAAGCGCATTGAACTGGTTTATGTTGTGCTCGCTTCTTCTCAGCTCCGCTGTTTCTCCTCTTCTATCTCTCTCTCTTTCTTTCCCCGTCTCGCTCTCTCCCTTGGTTATCAACATTGACAATGATGCCAGAAGAAACAGAAACAGCAAAAGCAGCGGCGTGGCAGCGCAGTAGCAGAGCGAAATTTGCGGATCTTTTGAGCCGAACTTCTCATTCTTCTTTGGGATTTCTCTTCTGCACTCCGCACTCTCCACTCCCCGTTTCTTTCGTTTCTTTTATCCATACATTCAGCCACAGTGGCCACTCTGAACGATTAACTACTCAGTTGTCAAAATTTCTTATCGTACTGTATTAAAATAGTTTTTTTAATTAGCCTCAAATTTGACTTAGCTGTTTTTTTTTAATAGATATTATAGCAATTAACGTAGTAAATAGTTGGTATCTTAAAGTGATCTTTAAATAAAGTTTACTTGTTAAAACCTTGATTTTTTATCCTATTCGGTGTGAAAAAACACGAATTACTTATATTTTTATTTAAATTTATTACGTGGCTCTTATAGTTTCACATTCAGAAGTTCCACTGTTGGACTAATTACATTGAAAATGGGTCAGATAAGAAAGAACCTTTTGGGAATCGCAAAAACCACAACCAGGATCGTAATTCATTCCACAGAGCAATAACTTTGCTGTTTATTTATTGCCTGCCCTGCTCCCGTTTCATTTACTTATTTTCGTTTTTAAACTATTTTCCCGTGAAGTTTGCCGCTTCTCGTCTCAGTGGAAAACACGCATTACAGCTCACAATGCGGCCCTCTGATGACTATAATTAATGTGACTTGCCACGCCATACATAGGCTCTGCCGACTCACTCTTCCTGTGTCTTTCTAAATTAAGCACAAACATATTTAAATTTTGTAATATAAAATATTCCAGTATGCTTGTGGACCAAGAAAAGGTTATCTGTAATTTAAAATGAAAAAAAATAGAGAAAACCCCATTTGAACAGTGACAAACTGTTTATTTTCGAATTTTTTAATCATCATGATTCACTGTCTATGTATATTGGGATTCTTTTCTGGATGTATCAACAAGCTAATAATTTCAGAATATCTTTGGTTCGAATTTTTAGTCTTTTTTGTTTAAGGAATTTCTCACGAATAGAATAAGTTAAATTAAAGTCTCAAGGTTTTATATAACTTTAAATATTAACATGACCACGATAATTACATAGGTTCCTTGATCTTTATTTCACATTATATTTTCAGTAAGTCCACGATTTTATCAGTTTTTTTCCTTTTATAAGTTTAGGTTTTTGCAAAGCATTAGTAGGCCTCATTTTAATGTTTATCTTATATTGCGTTGTTTTAAATTGATATTTACAGAACTTACAGACAAACTGAAATGCACTCTTCCAGTGTGACCTTTTCGTTGTAGTTCCCATGTTCTTGCTTGCTCGAATGTCCTTCGAAAGTTTCACCTTTCCTTTCCCTTGAATCATTTATCTATTGCAAAAGGTCCGTATGGAATTAATTGCTTGAATTATTTACGAACATGGCCGTTCAGTTTTGGCCTTAATTGGAAACGATTTAACGGTAATTTATTTACAATGCAATTTCAGCCATCCCTGTCCCATCCCCCCTGATTTTGTTTTTTGGTTTGATTCGGGTTTCGGCTGCTTTTGTTCTATTTGCTCGTGTAATTAGTGAACGGAAATTGTTTTGTGCGTCACATGTGTGTGTGTGCGAGTGTGGTGTGCGGTGTGTGTGAAGGTCAATGGGGCAACTCGTTATCGTTTTACTGCCACGCCTCCGCAAAGGCGCACCTGAGTCAGACAAAAACAGCAAAAAAATAAATTATACAAAAAATATTCAAATTATTCCCGATCAGTAAAGTACCCGTCCCCCGCTATCATGTTCTCCCCCGACTGTAAACAAAACCAAAAGAGAAACAAACAAGAGTTTGCGCTGCACATTATTATCGGAATTCCGAAAATGACAACGAAAATTTTCCAAAAATCCCTCTCTTATCAGGAGGTTTTGTTTTGTATTTTGTTTATCTGTCTTTGTGTATTTATTTTGAATGAAATTTCGTTTTGATTCAAAGTCTGCCATCTGACGTCTCATTAATATTAAGAATATGCACATAATTATGTGCAATTTCTTATTTTTGTTTGCTTGGAGGAAGTTGGGTATTTCCTATGGTTGTGATTCTTCTTGGAATGAGTCAAAGCAGGCCCCAGAGTCCAGATAAAGTTAATCTTTTAGTCAGTAGAAGCAATCAACAAGTTTCGGGTTATTGCTGCTAAGATCTAATTTATTTTAAATAATGTTTAGCATAGAAACATTTTATATATAAAAAGTAAATAATATATATACATATATTTAAGGGAAATGTTCAGCTTGTAAATATTTTACTAATGTATAGATAATGTTGAAAGGGTCCCTTGCTTATCCCATAGCCTTACCCAAAAAAAAAATCAAAATACGAATAGTGGATGTATGTTTGGGTTTCAAGGAGCTTGAGTTGTGAATTTGCGAATTGGTGGATCCTTGGTAGAGTGAACCTTGAAATTTAATCAAAAAATCCTTTTAAAAATTCAGAATTAAACTTAATTTTGTGTGGAATATTGTTTAATTTGATTTTCTGATTTGTTGCAGGTTCCGCCCTCCCCCAATTCCATATGCAAAATGTCTAGTCCCGACGATAGAATACCAATACACGGTAAGTGGGAACGAAGGTCCCTGCAATCCAACCATAGATAAACTGGGCTTTAGTTCAGGGCAGTACTGTGGGCGGTTATTATATTATATCCTCCCTCCACCTACTCCTCCTTCTTTGTTAGATGTTCGTATGTAACCTGCATATAGCATTAAAAACATTCGGAATACATAACTCAAAATGTACACAGAGCGCTCACACATACGCACACACACATGCTCAAACAAAAGCTTACACAGCACGTGTGCCTGTGGGTGTGTTTGTTGGCTTCCAAAAATAACTGTAATAAGCACATACACAAAAGCGGGCCAGAACTGCGCTGTCAATGATGATGCACACTGGTCCCAAGCTTGCAAAAAAACAACTTGGGAATTATAAAGCAAAAGCCAAGTAGATACCAACCCGGGGGGACCTGTAAAAATGCAACCAGAGTAAAAAGTCATAAACATATAAACTGTAACCCAACAAAAGATCTAAACTGATTGATTTTCGCGAATAGCAGCTTGGGAATTATAATACCAAATCAACAAAATAACAGTTCTATAGAATATATATAGGTTTTAAAGAAAGAATGATGAAACATAAAGTTTTTAAACTTAAAAAATATAAATCTTCAAGACTTGTAAAAAAGAAACTATCTTCATTAAGATGCTAACCTTGCAGTTAACTTACTACTTACTCTTAAATGGCACGTTTTGCTGCTTGATGGAGTATATTTATTATTGATTTTAAGCCTTACGATTCTGTTGATTTAATCCATTCAGTCTCTGGCAATTTAAGCAAATGTTTAAACCCCTATATAGGCCGAAGTCCATGTTGAATTAACAGAATTGCCTAGAACACAATGGTTAAAACTATTCCCTAAGCAACCAACTCCAGTTTCGATTGTTCCATCTGGCAGATGGTGTTCCGTAGTGATGAAAGAATACTACGTACTTTTCCGCTCCTCGCCCGCACCTTTTTTCGGCTGTCAATCAAATCAGTTAAATATTTGCACAGCTTGGAACCACTGTGCGTTTGTTGCTCCTGTTTGGTGGCTGGCGGTACACTGGGACAGTGGGGAGTGGGATTTGGGATGTGGGATGTGGGGAGTGCTGCCTACTAACTTTTTGTCCCGGGCAGGCCGAGAACAACAACAAGAACATTGTCCATGGTCGGGTCGTCAACGTCTCTTTCGTCTCCTTCATGGCACGCAGATAGATATAGATATATGTAAAGGGAGGGTACTTGGCTGAGGTGGTTGGTCGTCTTCGTCTTGGCTGGTGCTGTCCTGGTTTTCCCCCCCAAGAAATTAAGTCAATGTTCAGCTCCAACTTTAGGCCAAAAGAAAAGTGTTTCAAGCAGAGATGGCCACCTAGAAGCTCTTCTGGCTCCCAAAGCTCTTTCTTTAGTACGCAAAAAAATGTTTGTCACTAGGTAGATTAAATAAATGAAATATATATCGAATGAGATTTGCATTTTGAACACTGTAGGAAAAGCATTTCGAATTGGTCCTTTTTACACGGCTCCTACGTCCCTTATTGGTGCCCATCTCTGTTATTAATTATAAATTCAAATAATAATTCAAATTTAAACTGCTCTCAGGAAATACTTTCAGTAATTTATAAACTAAATAAGTTACCTTTACATTGGAACTTTTAAGTTTAAATATTTTTTGAAGCCTTTCGGAGAAGTAACTTTTACTCAAAGTCATCACTTTTGCTAGAGTAATAAAAAACTCTCAATTTTTTTGGAAATTCATTCTTTTACATATCGAACCTTGGAGCTTTGGTAATTCCCCATAGGTACTCCCAAAATAAAGCCAGATTTGTTAGAAACTAGCCAAGCGGACAGCACTGGTTCTGGACGCTTTTCCTTTTGGCCATCCATCGAAACCACTGCCAATGCCAAGCACGTGGATGGGCGGAAAAGTAGGTGGGAATTCAGAGGCGGGAGATGGTTGGTTTGGAGCCCCGTAATCTTCGCTTCGTGCTCAGCGCTCTTCCCTCTCCCTCAGCGCTCGCTTTCGCCCTCTCTCTCGCTCTCGCTCTCTGTGTCTGTTTGTTTGCAGCCAAAAAGAAAAACATTCGTTTATCGATTTTCGTCTATTTTTAGACACAAAAGCAACAGCAACAAAATTTACTTGCCTTTCAAATGAGTGGTGTAAATGTGTGTGTGTGTGCTGGGTGTGTGTAATGTAACGGCAATGTTGACTGACGGCCGGACCCGGAGACCCGGGCCACAGCTCCTTGGCTCTTTTTTTGGCCACGTGCAATCCGCAGACGCGTCCGGAGGTCCCGGGAAAACCGGGGCCTGCTCCTTCGGTCGAGGCTAATTGCTGCTCGGGCGCCATGTGAAACCTTCTCTCCTCCATCGATATCCATTACTAATTTACGATTTTAAGTCCCTCCTGAAAGACACGAAAACGTTTGAAAAACTTTGTAATAATGGCCCCGGGGGAAAGTAATGAAATTATAAAGGAAAAGTCCCAACTGATTTGTCCAACTAAAGCCAAGGCTAGGTTTGAAAGTCTATTAAAAGTAATCAAAAAGTAAACCGTATCAAAACTATTATTTCTGAATAGAGCTCACAGGTCTAGTTTATTATTCCAAAGGTATAGCCAACAAAATAAACTAACTTTTTGTAAGCATTAACTGAGTACTATGTATGGCATAGTGTAGCCCTTTTAGCATTTTGTAAAGCATTTTGCATTTTATGTTAAGATTCCGCCGAGATTAAATGAAATTATAATTAAGTAGAAAAAAGACTACGGTCACACTACAAATTATAAAAGAAAACAACACATTGAAAATAACAAGAGAGCGAATAAAATCAAATAAATAAATAAAGAAGAATCCCGACATAAACTACGATAACGTTTTAAAACCAAACACATTTTTAAGCGAAGGGGAAATTTCGAAATCAATTATTCACTAATTAATACCCCTCTCGCTATTATCTCGCTAAAAACATCCATTTGCAAATTTAAGCAAAACTTTCCCATTATTATTAACATATTTTCATTAAGTCAATTTTCATTTAACCAAAACTGTAATTAAAACTTCGGTTGAACATTTTAAACAGCCAATTGACGACTGACAACAGCAAAACTCATTTGAAACTAAGTGTAAAGTTTGCTTCGAGCAACCGACGAGCAACGATTTGCTAATGAAAACTATTTATAAAGTTTCAAAGAGTTCTTCTTGACAACTTTCAATTGTTAAATTGTTTGCATTGCCAACAATTTGCAAAAGTTTCCTCTTCCGTTCCGTCTCAAAGTTATAATTTAGCGTTGTGCATTTTCTTTGATATTTTGACAGTGATCGAATCGAAAGTTTTGCATGAAAATTGCCTCTTAATATTGAAGTTTTCAATTTTGCGTTGGGGGACAACATTCCTTTTTTTGGGGAGGAATATTTATATATAGAAATTAATTGCCCCCACTCAGACACCCCCCGCTCCTCGTGGGGTGGAATTGATTGTCTAAGACGCAATAAGTGAAAAGTTTTTCCCTGGTTTGTTGCTACTTTTTTGTGTGTTGTTTCCATTGTGAAACACGCAGCACCTGCAAGAAGGTCGACTGACTGACTACTCCCCAGCCTTAGCGTCCCTTTATGCCCCCCTGTTGCCGCCGCCCCTGCGATTTCTCCGGTGCCAGTGGAGCATTTATTGTAATGGCATTCCAAGAATAAAACTTGGCTCGGTGTGTTGGCTGCTTCGGTTCGGCTGGGCTGTGTGTTTTGTTTGAGCTGTGTTATATAAAATCGTTAGGGCTTTATGTATGTTTGTATGGTATGTATTTCGCCCGTGTAGCCCCCAAAAAAAAACCCACCCAAAAGCACCGAACCACACCACTGTCTTCGTGGGGTAATCATATCGAGAGCGGCGTCGCCGCTGCGTTTATTTATTCATTTCATTTACTTACAGTGCCAGCTTAAAACGGAAAAAATTCGACTTTTTAGGTATTGCAAATTGCCAGAAATTAGATGAATCATTTTCTAAATTAAGCCAAGCCACCTTGAACATTGAACACATAGAACCCATTACCATCAATTGAGAAAGTATAACTTTTTGTCAATGCTTCCTGTTGAAGAGTTTTTAGCTAATTAACTTATTCAAATTGAACAGGAAATGTTTCATATTTGTTGCTAAAAACTGCATACTTTGTCTTTGAAACAAATTTGAAGATAACAAAAATGCTGGGTAAAAAAGGAATATTTTATTGCCCTGCTTATCAGTTTCTCATTTAATAAATTTTTGAGGCGTTTACTTTTATACAAGACAATTGAATTCAAATGGGTTTAAAAAAAACCTTAAATGTGATTTTAAGAAGCTTAATATTCCATTATTTTATGGGGCTATATAATTGAGTTGCATGTTTTCAAGTCCAACAACTATTGGAACAATTAAATTGATTTTAGATCTATTGCTCGATCCCATTTGAGGAACATCCGTATCAGGGATGCCACAGAAATCGCTGTGTATATAGCGATTTCTGTGGCACCCCTGTTAATGTAAATATGTAAATAAACCCATGATAGAAAATGATTGAATGATAGAAATGGTTTAGAACAATTCAAAAGGTGTCTTGAAGTATGGAATAAAAAAGCTTACCATTTGAATATTTAAATATTTGAATTCAAACTAATTTAATTATTGTCCATGCTACATTTTGTAGCATACTCTTGGGCACTTGTTCAATTGATTTCAAATAGCATAGCGATTTCTATTGCTACCTGCTGTATAATTTTAATTTCTTCCAATAAAAACTTTTTTTTTAATCTGTGGTAGAATTTCTTGATATTAAAAAAATAATATGTACAGCTATACTTGTTTATAACTTTTAGATTTACCTAGGGAATATTGCAAAAACTGATCTTGTAAATTTAAAAGACTTTAGTAATCGGAATTTGATAGTTTTAGGCTTCAGTTTGTAAATGATGGTCTCTAATTTTAATGATTATATATTTCTTATTTTATTGAGAGTCTGTCTCTTATGCTTCTTCTTTATAAAGTGAAGTTGGCTGCGCCTCCTCCTATATTTATTTGATAGTTATTTGATAGTTTTAGGCTTCAGTTTAATAAAACGTAAAGCGAATTCTTATCGGGTTTGTAATAGTGATGTTGTTGTTTTTTACATTTTTCAAGGTAAACCACACAAAAGTATAAAAGGCGAATGGTTTTTTGATGATTTTTATTCTGGAGGCGCGTAGTAGCCTCGAACTTCATCAAATGCCACGCCCGTCGCCTCACCGCCCATTTTCCCAAAACAACAATAAGAAAAACAGCAGTTTGCCGGGGCTCTTTTTTTGTTTTCTGTTTTTTTTTTTTCTTTTTTTTTGGCCTGGCCCAAAAGTTTTGTTTTTGCTGTTGTCGTTTCTATTTTTAGAATGCGCGCGCTGGAAATTTACCCACACAATACGCATACAATCGCAGGCAGCACACACATAGAAACGTTGCTATCACTCAAAACAAACTTATTGAGGAAGGAAGAAAAGAGAGACGGCGGCAGAGAGCGATAGGGTGGAGCAGAGAGAGAGGTTGAGGGAGAAGAAGGAGCATTTCAAGCTGCTCTCTACATACCTCTCTCTGTTGTTGTCGTATCAATTTCCAATTGAATTTCAGTTTCAATTTCAATGACACCAGCGCCCCCCTCTCATAAAATTTTATAACGTTTTTGTGCTTTTCTTGTTCTCTTTTTTCCTCCTCCTCCTCCGTCACACACATACACGTGCTTTTGTTTTTGTTGTGCCATTTGGTTGCCTGGTTTCTATGTCAACACAGAAATTGACCTTGAAGTTGAAAAAACCAGGAGAAGGAAGGGGGAGTTGTGGGTTAGAGGAACAGGCTGGTTGCTACGCATTTATTAAAAACTTCGTTGCCGAAAAAGATGGAAGGAACAGCTGATTTCAAGCAACTCTCACGCTCTCCCACAATCTCTTTTCTGGCACCTGCAATTCGAGTGCACTTAAAGAGAGAGAGCGCGTAAGAGCGAGATGTTACTCTCTTTTACTATTGCTTTTTCGGGAATCACATAAACTTGGCAATACCCTAGAAATCCGGAAAGAAAGGAATTAATCTGAAATATAACAAAGTTAAACTATATATTATTAAATCTTTAAAAAATATGAATGAATAAAAAATATTTGAGGCTAAATAATGAATTTTCCTACTAATAGGGTATCCGATATTCGCCATTATGACTGAATTAAAAATATTTATGGCTAAATAATACATTTTCCTACTAATAGGGTATCCGATTTTCGCCATTGCCCTACATTTTCCAATTGCATTTGCATGAAATTTCAATTTGGATTTTCTCTTCACGTCTTAAGTTCACACAATACAGCTTGCCAGTGTTTGGGTGTTTTGTTTTCCCTTGTATTTTATCTTGTTTCACTGTTTGTACTCGCTTTTCCGTTTTCCGTGCTTTTGTGCAATATGCGCTGCTGATGTGTGTTTTTGTTGCCGCTTTTGTAGCCGTGTGTTGCCACTTCTAAATATACTCCCAAAGCCATGCACGATTTATAAATGCGTCTAAAAATAGAACGGCAAAGCAGAGCGGCAAGCAGCGCAGCCAGCAGCGCAGCAGGTCACGGCCTGTTCAGTTAGATATGCACCGACAAACACACACACATATACGAGTGTACACCTACGCTCAAAACAATAGTACTTGAGATATTGGAATTCCATAAATGCTTGAAAGGCTGTGTCTAATAAAACCTCGAATAATATTAACAGTTGTAAGCATTAACTGAGTACTACGAGTATGGCATAGAGTAGCCCTTTTGGCATTTTGTAAAGCATTTAGCATATTATGTTAAGATTCCGCCGAGATTAAATGAAATTAGGATTAAGTAGAAAAGAGACTACGGTCACACTACAAATTAGAAAAGAAGAAAACACACATTGAAATAACAAGAGAGC
>VNJO01004555.1:0-47664 GCA_008042535.1 Drosophila tani
TAATTTGCAACTGAAGGTGGGATCAATTATTATAATGCTGCGGAATCTAAATCATCCGAAATTGTGCAACGGTACGCGGTTGTCCGTCAAGAAACTGATGAATAACGTGATTCAGGCGACGATCATCAAGGGAACATTTAAAGGAGAGGTAGTCCTTATACCACGAATTCCGATTATTCCAACTGATCTACCATTCCAATTCAAGAGGATGCAGTTCCCCGTCCGATTGGCATTTGCGATGACAATCAACGAATCGCAAGGCCAATCGTTAGAAGTCTGCGGGATAAATCTAGAATTTCCCTGTTTTTCGCACGGCCAGCTGTACGTTGCATGTTCGCGTGTTGGTAAGCCGTCTTCTCAAATTCAGAAAGCCGAAATTATATCTCTCTTTGTGTTACCTTTCTTTTTTTTATTTTAACAGATTGCAGTTCCATCCTATGAATTTCGCCATTCCTCGAACTTTTTCCACAATCAACCAGCTTGTCCTCTTATTTGATTTGCACCTTAAATCCATGATGCCATTCTCAGTCGATTGAATTGTTGCTCTGTCAGTAATCATTTTGGTGGAAAATAGGTCAAGCCAGACAACACACAGGGAAACTGATAGAGTCGTAATCGTTCAAACTTATTTCACCTGGAGAAGGACCACGCCCCTTGGTTATGCTCCCTTACGAACACCCACGCACGCAGCATTGTCGGAACGGGATTCATGCATAAAATTATAATAAATCATGCTGCGCTATAAATATGGAATGCGGGGTGAGGGCGGCCCATATGCGTGGGCGTCGATAAGCTGCCCGAAAAGCGGCTAAACATAATCGAAAACGCGTTTCCGTTTCCTTCTCCACCGACCAGCCCCAGTTTTCCCATCTCAACCACTTCGTCATTCCAAATTCCCCTGCTGCCTCTTTTCATACCCGATCCTCTTGGAGTATGAGGGTATATCGTTTTCCTGCAAATCTGTGTATCGGCAGGGTCGAAACTTTTATAATTAGTCGGTAACACTCCAGTGTCTATGGATATACACATACTATTGATGTTGAAGATAGATAGCAAGGAGCTCCATTGGAAGAACATCCGCTCATAGTAGATTTAAGAGGGGTAGGGTTAATTTTGTGCAAAACGGGCCATTTTTTGAGCTAGATTATTAATTTAAATTACATATAATATCGTAACGTTTAGACAATTTTTCTAAAATTGTTTTATTGAAAAATATGTGGCCCCTCAAAAAAAAAAGTTGCTTTGCGGTGTACATCCTAACTGTTCACAGAATCGTCCGATATGAAAAAAATAAAATTCAACAGTTAAAGAATAATTGTCCCGATTTATTATCGTGGAGTTTTTTTTTCATTTTTATTCAATTTTTCATAAAAGTTTGAAGTCAGAACAAATTTTTTACAAAAAATAAACGTTTAATTGTTAAATAAGAAATCCAATTAAAAATGAAAATATAAAAACCCCGACGTGATTACCCGAATAATTAGTGGCAAACGCTGAGGCCAAGTTTTACAGCGATTGGACAAGTAGATTTTGAGTAATCGTGTACACCGACATTTTAAATGGCACATTTCAGGAGAGCGTTTGAAAATATTGGCTGCCATTCATCGAACATAGAATGGTTTCCCTTCAACTATCCATTACTTCGTTATATTTTCTTTGATCGATGTACAATTTGGACAATGTATTCTTAACTCATGCTTATATCGAAAAAAATAGATATATTTGTAAACTTGTGTTATTTAACAAAATATTATTTTAGAAATCTAGCTGAAAAACAATAAAATAAGCCTTCTTCATTTTGCCACAATAAATAATGCACGTTTTAGTGGAAAGCAATATGAAGTGTGGGGTATCCCCTAGTCGAGAAACTCGATTTCAGCATTCCTCATTGGTGTTGCGTTTCGTATTTAAATATAAATGAAAATGTTTTGCAGCCTGATTGCGGCATATTTTGACACAGCCCAAGAGTGTCAAACGGCGAGGGCGGGCGTGGTGTGCGGGAGGTGGTAGATGGAGGCTGCTCAGATCTCCATTCGGCTTTCCCTTTGATAAAATCACGTACTGCCTCCTCAGGCACTGGCTCTCTGGAAAGGCTTAAGCCTTAAGTTTGGCGCCCAACAAAAGAAGCGTTTGCGCCATTTTGTTGTCTGCCTCGAGTGTCCTTATTCTTGCTGTTGTTGTCGTCGATGCGTCACTTCACCACGCCCACCGCCCACTATCCCACTTCCCATCAGCCCTTACCGCCCCACTGGCAGTGATGGCTCTGGAGTGGTGAGATATAAGCAGTTTACAGGGCTTGATAAAGTCACATGTGAGCCGAGTGCATTTGGCAAAGTTGAGGAGGGTTTTGTCACCCATTTCACGGCTGTTTAGCCACGCTCTCTTAGCCGCGCCTTCTGATTGAAAATGCCTTCAAGGAACCGTTCAATTTCATGGCTGACTGCAGGCAGGTGAGGTCAACGTGGGTTAATCCTAATGTTTGCCTCCGGTTTCAAAAACTAAGCTGGGCTTCTCATCAAATCTGAAGAAACCTACTGAACATAATATTATAATTTTTACTGAATATAGCTGCATAGTTCTGTAATATTAATCAGATAATCAGACTTGAACATTGTGATTGGTCCTTGGTTCCATACTCCCCTAATAATTGTATATTTTTAAATGGAAAATTCCGTATGGCAACCCTCGGAAATATCATATAATTTTTTATATGCGCTCATATGTACATTTCTGATTTCGTAACCATATCCCGTATCCTGGCGCAGCAATCTCGCTAAACGCATTCGCAAACAAAGCTTTCCTGTTGTCGTCGTGCTCGGCGATGGGTAAAAAATTAAACAAGTTGCGAGGGTCGTGAGTTGCTTTAGCAATTTCAACTAGCGAGGCAAAACAACTGGCCGGCCACAGCCCCACCTCCACCCGCCATTCAGATCTGGCCAAAAGTCAAACAAATTTAAGTACTTTTATGCGCCATAAGAGCCACCTGATAGAAATCTTTTATTTGAACAGGAAACCGAGGGGGAAGGGCAAGTCCCACATATAACCTTCTTTTCTGGCTGCAGGCACGGCTTTATCTTACCGACTAAATGCATTTTGCATGCAATAAGGGTTGCCATGTGTACGTCTTTCGTATCAGCGCGCTTTGTGCGATTTATGAATTAACTTTTTTTGAATGAATGAATGAAGTCGACTTGCAAAGCGCACACACAGTCACATTAAGAACGAAAGAAAGATGGCAGAGACATGAAAAATCCTTTCAAATGCTGCCCAGACGTATGCAGAGAAAAACTGAAAGGAAATTCGAAAGCAGAGATGAGCGATTCTGCGGTGTTTGCAAATATATCAAGCCACTGTGGAATACTCTATCACCATGGTACAAATATTGTAGATAAAAAATGTCCTGAAATTTTTAATGGACTATAAGTAACTGAAATACATATGGGTATATAATTTATATTAATATAATTGGATTTAAAAGTTAGTTCAAAAATATTTCATAGACATTGAATTTAAACTAAATCATTTTATTTTTTTTTAACATGTCAACTGAATTTTTGAATATTTTTTTAAACAGAATATGTGCCAAACAGAAGCTACAAAATAACTTAAAGAATTTACAACTATTAAAAATCTCATATTGTAAATTATTTTTCAACCTTTCCTAACACCTTTAATCGCTAATTAAAGAACGAGCGTTTAGCGATATAAATTGTAGATTCCATGCAGCGATATAGAGTGGAATCTGAGCCCACCCTATTCACCGCCATTCACATTCTGTACTTCGCTCGCGTTACTGCAGATTCCAGTTCCACCCCGCCGCCGTTGCATATCATATTAGTTGAACTTTTGTGCAATTCTCATTTCTGTTTGTTCTCTGGATGTGTTTTTTTACTTCGACTTCCACATTGCGAGTCTCTAATTGAAATGCCTCTCAGACTAACGAGTGACTTGACGTGCACGTTTTGTTTTGACATAATTTCCACTTGCCTACAAAAGTGCCTGCATAATGCATCCTTTCGATATACGTAGGATTTGTAGGGTGGGCTCGTGTTCTGTGAGTAAATATTTGCTGATTGCATATAGATAAGATTTGTGCAGTGAGTATTTACAGAGGCACAATGGCAGAAAAAAATGTTGGTAATAGCTCGTATAATCAAGGCAAAGCAATTGAGACCTGATGAATTGGAGCACATAACTCCGAAAGTCGACAGGCATAAGCAGTGGAGCATCACAGCGACATAAATTCATAATTAATAGACAACTTTCCGAACCACATAAAGTCAAGTACCTTCTAGAGTTTTTCCACGCATAGCAGTTTTAAGGATTAAATTTAAATTTGTTTCCTATATGGATTTCAATCGTTATTCTAAAATGTTGCAAGTTTATTTTAAAATTTTGCTACGAATTTTTTTTTTTTTTTTTTTTGCTCTTGAATAAGCAATAGTTATAGTGTCAGGCCTAAAGCAAAAATATTATTATGCAAAGCAATTACACCAAGCGCCTCCCGGTCCAAAAATTAAAAAAGGCATGAAAAAAATGTTTTGATTTATAAAAGTTCTAAAAAATTCCAAACAAATTTTAGGAGACAAAGGAATTGGGTTTTAGCTTTGTTAAGAGACTATTAAAAAAGTGTGGCCTCAGCGGCCATTTGCTATTTATACAGCCTCTGAGTCATGCACTTATGTTAGCATTGAGATTTCCTATCAATAGCCCGCCACAGATAAGGAGGCAGTGAGTGAGCTTGCAAATTCAGCTAAGAGCATATTGAGCGTCGAGCTCCTTCTAATATTCATTTCATCAACTTCGTCAAAGTGCAAAAGTCATGAAGATAGAAAGCAAAAGGGAGGCATATCTCAAGAGCCATAATCATGCGAATGTCAAAGTTAATGCGACTCAGTATCAAATTTCTAAACGAGCAACAAAGAATACTATATTCGACTGACTTGACCATGAGGTACCCTGTAGACCTTAAAATATAAACTTCCACAAGTAGCATATTAAAAGTCATATACGCACAGAAATGTTTGTTTCGTGCAGATTTCCTGCCAATAGCATCATTTCTTAAATTGCTATACATTTCTTAGTCTTTTTTTTTTTGAGATTCTGGTGCTTACGTAGACGGCCAACCGAATCGGCTGTATATATAGTTTCATCTGCCTATTTTACAATAACAAGTAATATATACCCGGGTGCTCCACAAGTACCGAGTATATGAACATAAATATATATGTATATAGCCGCGAACAATACGTAGGTGAAGGGCCTGATTTGACAACCGACCCGCAAAAGCAGAGTTCATCATTTTGTGGCTGTCATTGTTGGGAATTGCTTTTGGCAATGGAAATCGGGCTCGGAAATTTTTTTTACTTTGTTTTGCTCTCGTTTAAGTGATTTAACGCCACTAACTCACTACAACGGCTTCTGCCAGTCATTTCCTCGGCTATCCAAAAAGTAATACAAAAAAAGTACATAGTACTGCAGTGGCTCCCTCTTCGACGCTCGTGAGTTTACGGTCTTTTGTGCTATAGGCTTATTTGGAAAACCGTTTATCTGAATTCTTATTGAATGATTTTTAGAGTCTCTGAGTAATCTGATCGACAGTAAACCTCTAATAATGCGATTGAAGAGGATATCCAAGTTAATGCTGACCAAAGTTGGGGTTAAATGTACGACATCATTTGACAATTTGTTTTTCCTTAATATAACATTAATTTGCAATTGTTCTATTAAAACAGTTTCATTGTTTATCTTACTCTTTTAAAACGGACAAATATAATAATGATATACAGTTTTTTAAAAGTCCTTTTGCTTTTGCCTGAGCAGAAATTGATTTGTTATGAAAGAAACCATACAACATTTGCGTTAAGAAACTCTTAAATTATAAATATTGCTATCTAAATTTACAACACTCCAAAGAAATTGTTTAATGAAATTATTTATTATGTAAATTTTTTCTGCCCACGTATTTGAGAAATCTTGAAATTAAGGGTGAATTTTACACAGATATTTCTCTTTTCTAGAAGAGAAAGATCCTGGTCCTTATATTGGTATTTACTTTATTGCAATTATTCAATACTCAGTTATCAAGATCATTCAAAAGGTCTTAGCTGATTTGTAAATTCGTAAGCTAAATTAATTTAAATTAATAGGTAAATACCTTAATCAATTACCTTACCTCAAATTACGTAATTGTGCCGAAAAACTTAGTTTATCTTTATATAAGGCAAATATAAACAAAGCAGTCGAATGGTTCATTTAAAATTGCAGCGATATATCACTTTTATCGTTCCATTTTGCGATTTGCATATTTGCTTAAAGTTTCCTTGTTCTCTCGCCTCCTTTGGCTCTTTTCGAGCCGTATCGCAGTCGAACCCCTTAAAATCTATTCATGGTAAGTGCTTTTCCAAGTTGGCTTGCTCTGTTTAATGAACTGAACATGAAGAAATTATATTTTGCCAAACAAGCAGGCAAAAACACACAACGATACTTGGGCTCCAGCACACGTGCTTGCACACGAACGGACAAATATATCTAGCAGATACATCCTTCCACACAGATATACAGTTTAATTTTTGCTTGTCAAGCTTAATTTGCGCTTGAATGCATTGCGCCTCGATGAGTGCTCGTGTGTGGTTGTGTCTAGTTGTGTACATGTGTGCGAGTTTGGGATTGCACGACATGTTGGACACGGCAGCAAATGCCACAAGAAAAAATGCCAAAATAGAGATCCCCGACTATGGAATACCCGGCATTGAAAATATTGCATAAAAGCTTGAAAAGAACCAACACTGAGAAAAAAAATTAAGTTATGACTGTAATTACTTCTTTGGGAACATAGCAATGTATTAAAATACTGAGAAAATTAGTTCTCTAAAAACACTTAATTGTCTTGAAATCTACTTACTTGAAGAACACATTCTCAAGACTTTCTTTTATTCTCTTTAGAGAAAAAAATAAGAATTTTTAGCCTCGAAATATTTTACTTTTTGTTCAAGCCTTTTTCATTTCTGCTGCAAACAATATTTACAGTTATTCGTTCAGCGACAAAAAAAATTCATTAAACTAACGACTTTTTAAGTTGTTGGATTTTTAATAACCCGTGTTTTCGGAATCCTATCCATCGAGGAATACCTATCGTTATTCATAATTCCCATTTTTTTTTAAATTAAAAAGTTTTTGAAATTAAAAATAAAAACTGAATTAAAATAAATGTTATAATTTATATTAAAAATTTGTTAAAAAAAAAGTACATGATTTCGTGATTTAAGTGTATACAACCAGTTAAGAAAAATTTGATACAAAATCGCAGTTTAAAAAATTATTAACTTTTCGACTCTGCTTTTAATCAATAAAAGTAAAAATGTATATAATTTTTAATGATAACTGTTAGCAATCCAAGGTAGCAAGACTCCCCATTTTTGTAAGGTTGCATTCACATTAATCCAATCCTTGTATACCCTTGCAACACCGATTACTGGCTACAATGAAGCACACAAATCCCACTTGCGGACTGCAACTGACGAGAATTTGTCGCTATTTTGCCATTGAGCGTTTGTTTTTGAGCCTGTGACTCCTGCAATAGCTCATATTTGACTGTGGTTGTTCTTATTTTGGCGATCTGAGCGGGGACGAGAAGTACAATTACAGTAAACGTAGGTCGTACCCACATTCATCAGCGCTGATTAATGCCCCCCGTGCATTGCCATGGCTTTATATTTGAGGCATTACTATTGAAATTGTGCCTACACGCTAGGATTCTACAGCTACAACACCTGTAATTTTACTAACATGTCTACGTAATTACCTTTGAACATCGCATTGAAAATAATAATCAAAATATTTTCAAAACAATTAAGAAATCTGATATCGAGACTACCCCTCTGTGGCACTACCCAAAGTTTTGTAAATATTGGCAATATCTAATATTATACATATTCCTCGTTTATTGGATTTTCCCTAATCTTTTTCCAGTTAAGTACATCATCCGTTTAATCTAAGTAATGTACCCGTATCTTATGGTTAGCGGATATAATTATTGAAACTAGGAATTTTTTAAAAAGTGTACTTTAGAAAAGGTGCAACGTGTTAATACTCTCTCTAATAATATGAATTAACAGCAACAAAGGTTTAAATCAGGGGTCGGCAGCGTCCTATACACTGTGCATAGGAACAAATTTCAGGCAGCACATATACGTTGTAAGCGCTTCGTGTTTGTTCGGTACTCTGTTAGGCTGTCGTAGCAAGCTTCGGAGCTATGTAAAAACGTCTTCGTATACATATTTTTTGGGTGCCGCTGCGGCAGAGAAGCTACCGAGTAGCCTATACACAATTGCTCGGCTCTCGCAGCAGCAGAGAAGCAAATCGTTCGGGTCTGTTACCTTCGAACACATAGGCACTAAAAAACTGCGTATGTCTGGGTGCCGACCCCTGGTTTAAATACTTCTGTCACGAATTTAGACAAAATATTTGCAACGAGCTTATAGACTTATTTCCGGTTCAATAAAGTGTATACATATACATATACTCGATCAGCATCAACAGCAGTGTTTCTACACTATGTTGCCTCTCAGTTTGTTAGTAATCTGAATCAAACTCCAAATAGTCTTAGTTCCATTGCGGGATCGAATGACTATATCAAGTAGCTTTTAGAGGAACAATCAAAAAATAATAAAAGAAACAAGAAAGAAAACTAACTTCAGTAAACCGAAGTTTGTATAACCTTGCAGCTACCATTGGATCATTGAAAATCGATCCATTTTAGTAATGTTTAAAATATATCGAATTTTGTAAATTTTACATTTCACATGCAGAATTGTACATTTTCATATAAATCGAGCGATCGCTTCTATGACAGCTATATGATATAGTTGGCCAATCTTAGTGAAATTAAAAGCGTAATTCTTAAACCGTATAAAACCGCCATATCTCGAAATTAAGGGAAATTTGTTAAAAAACAGAGAAGTTAACATTTTTTTACATTTATTTCGCCATCGTTTTTATGGCAGCTATAGGATATAGTAGTCTGATTTCGTTCCGACATATATACTGTGTGCTAAAGAAATAAGACTACGCTGAAAATTTCAGCTCTCAGAAACTGAGAGACTAGTTCGCGTAGAAACCGACAGACAGACAGATGGACAGACAGACGGACATGGCTGCATCGACTCGGCTGGTGATGCTGATCAAGAATATGTATACTTTATGGGGTCGGAGATGCATCCTTCATTGCGTTGCAGATATTATGGCAAAATAATTAATACCCTCTGCAAGGGTATAAAATGAGAACTTTGTGGTTTTTCAACATATTTCCATTTATTCATAAATATTATGACAAATAATTGGAAAACTTGTGATGATTAATAGTAACGGTAACAAAAATAAAACAAAATATATTTCAACATGTTTCTAATTCGACATGGTGGTCTTTAGTTTCAAGGCTGGATATTTTACAGCTTAGTGCCGCAAACGATACTAGTTGATATGTTTTTAATTTGTAAATAAAAGTGGTTCCAGGACTCTAGAACGAAGATTGACAAACAGACAAGCACCATTACAAACGTTTTCATTTCGAAACGGCCTATTGAATATCTTTTGAAGGGAGTATCGGATCGGGATGATTAAGGTGTCGTTCGACGCGTATTTCAGCGAGATCACATTTTTGCGGATTTTTGCTCTACTGGTGCCAACAGCTCCCATTTTCAAAACTTTTTTCAAAAAGATATAAATAGTTTTGATCAGACTATCTTAGCAGATTTTCAATTCTACAGCTCTAAAGAGTAGTCACCTTGCGCACCACAGTCTTGATGCTCATCGTCACTACGTGGACTGCCGTCCACACTGATAGCACATAGATATGAAGGATCGGTTGATCATTTTTTCTTTGTTTTTTATAAATTAAAATTCTAGACACCATCAGAAATGTGCTTTTCATTTAATACAAATTTCTGGACTATGTCGTATAGCAGTCACAGTAACGGATGGTAGAAATTGCAGACTGCAAGAGTACACAAGCTTCATCTTCCAGAAGATAGCTCTTGTCTTAATTTAATTAATTTCTTATTAATTGTCAATTTAAGCCTCCCTGACTCGTGGAGTAGACCACTGTGCGTGAATGAGAAAAAAACGAGGACGCTCCGCCTTACTGCCAATTCTCTGGTAGAGTAAGATGAAATAACACCATCCACTAATGCGCATTGATTTTCGCATTTCCAATGCCGTCATTTTCCATTGTTATTCAGGTTTCTCCATTTTCCGTCGCTGCTGTTGTTTAGCAACGGATCCGACGGTGAGCTAATGGCAGCGGATGTGGTTAAAAGCATTTGCCTGGCTACCTTTTTTCATAGACCATTAAATTTGCATTTGCCGACGCTGACTGGCGCGATTGGCTGTCAGGCAGGCTTCATCTCAACTCGGCATTTGCAAGGTCTGGAGCATGCTCGGGTAATAGACTTAGTAATAAATATTTAGTAGAAAAATTCTTTTCAACTTTTTTTCGACACTAATCGAAGCTTTCAAGAGCCCAATGCTTAAATATACAACACTAAACACCTTCTTTGTGCATTTATTTTTTCGGATTTTCTTACTTTATTATTATGCAACCAATACACGTCGAATTTAGAGTCACAATTAACTATTTTTCTACCCTAAACTTTGAACGATAAAGTCGGCTAAACTTTCAATACTTCTCCGGTGTTATCTAATATTAGTTATTATTCATTTATTAGTATTCATTGGTACAAATTATGGCAGTGCCACTAAAATACGCACTTGTCCTTTTTAGTGGACAAGGTATCTCTTACAATTAGCACTCTTGTATTTTCTTAAATCTGTTATAATCATTAATGATTCCCCTCATTAAGTCTGTGCTTAGCTCAGATTATTTTATTCCCACACTTGCCCCTTAAAATAAAATCGTTTCCAGGGAAATAGCTGAAATTCTTTAAATTCATTTCAACTATCCCTGAAAATTTGTTCTGATATTTGAAATCCTTTTAAAGTTCCACCGTCAGCACCGCTAAGCCGTTGGCACGTGCCCGATGCATAAATCGAAGTGGGATGAGTATTGTCGACATCTGCTTCTGGTCTGGCGCACATGAATCATTCATGAATCGTTTTGGTACAAATGCAAATCGTGCAAATCTTTACAACAAACAAAAGCCTCCCCCGTCGCATCGAGCTCACCCGCATGGCGACACGGAAAACGCGAGCTAAACAATGTAAAATGTTAAATAATTATTTAAAACAGTTGAACGGAGGGGCAGTCAGCTGCGCATTGAAAAGCAACAATAAAATGTTTACTGTTTACTTTTTGGCAAATTTATGGCCTAATGCAGCTGCCACTTGACCAACCCTCTCGTAAATCCAAGGCAAATGTAAAAAAGTATGCAAAAAAATAATGCATACTACGAGCTGGTTTTGGAATTTATGCAAATAACACAATGCAACAAAAAATTATTTACACTATGTGGACACTTGAATTCAAGAAATACATTTTAAATTGAACACAATGGAAGGTAAATAATTTTAAATGTGATAAACCACTGGATTTCATTTGATGATGGCGCCTTCCTTTATTGGAAAACGGGCATTCCCATAGATGTGTTGGAAACTTAATTAATGGAATTATTACATGCAATGTAAAAGCGACTCAAACTTTAAACTTATTTTTAATTAAAACTAGCGGACTCGGTGAACGTTGTCTCGCTCCAATTCAATGCCCTCAGATAAACTCCTGATTAATAATAAAGAAAATGTTAAAATTTCGATGTTATTTATTTAAAATGAATCCAAGTCAATGGAAAGCGATTTGATAAACAATATGTTTTTGTTTTCCGGCGAAAAAACAAACAACGAAGCCGCTCTTCAAACATGCAAAGAAGCAACGTACAGCTGACCGTGCGAAAAAACTTAACTTGGTCTTGGACTTAATTATTGTCATCGATAAAGCCAATAGAACGGGAAACTGAATCCTCTTGAATGGAAATGGAAGATCAGTTGAAATAATCGGAATTCGTGAGATAAGGACTAATTGTTCATTGATTTTGCATTTGATGATCGTCGCTCGAATCACCTCGTTCATCCCGCGTACCGTTGGACAATTGTGGATGACTCGGATTCTTTTCTGGACTGCAACTTCTTGGAATGCTGCCACAAGGCCACGATTTTAGGCATGCGCTTAGTTACCCCCAACAGCCCAACAAATAATCTCAAATTGCATCCATTTCCTCTAAAGCTCGTTGATGTGCCATAGTGCATTCATCCCAAATGATGTTTTTTAAATTTCGCATTAGTTTTGCTGTTGCCGAATTCTTTGGAACTGTGCAGGTTGGCCAGAATATGTTTTGAATGTAATGTATTTCAGTAGAGAAGTGTACACAATTTAATTTTAACTTTCCTCCAACGCACCATAAGCAACGGGATTCCGATTGAATGTTTAATGCATTACAATGCTATAATACGACGGGCAGTAAACCGGTAGCAAGACACCGAAGCGGAATCGCGATTTAAGTCTGCTAGTCGAACTTAAGGTGGTAATTATACAGCGCAAACCTATGATATATGGGCATATCTCCATAAGTTTTCGTCCCCATGCTCCTCTTTTATTAGAATTCACGGCCATTCTGACTACTTATTGCATTAATGTACGTCGTTCATGGGTTGATCGTCTTATAGCAGGCATAAGTCAAGCAAATAACTCAATTGTTTGTTTATTCAAGGAGTTTGGAACAGATCTCCGACTAAGACAATTACCGCTATCCCTGTATCTTACCAGTAATTAATTTGTCACGCGTGTCTAACACATTTTGTTTTAGACTTGCAGCTTCAGAATGCATTATATGCATTACATTAAGGAAACTAACAAACTATAATACGTTACTCAAATATACTTCTAAGCATTTAAGCCGAGATTCTTGATTCTGTTTAGTTTAATTTGATTTGCGCCAAATTGGGCTGAGTTGTCAAATCGAAAGCCTCAATAACAGCGGCCACAGAGGGGTAAATATGTAATCTGTCAAATCAGGACGTTACATTAAATAACACCTTCGGCACCACTAAGCATAAGCAAGCCCACGGGTTAGTGGGAGGAAGCTGGCCATACAAATGTTTCGCCACGTCACATATGGCCTCGAGAGTGCAAATTTTAAAGCAAAGCGAATGCCAGTGCGAATGCGAGTGCGAGCCAACCTGGCAATTATATTTATGTTCCCATTTACCAAGGGGCATTCTGTTTACTTGAAAGCAATTAAAAGCAAACCAGAAGCAGGAATACAAACACACCCAGCCCCCGATACTTCATCATATTTGTGTGCGAATATTTGCTTAGTTTTGGCCCCAAGATAGGGGTTGAGTGGTTGGTGGTGGACGAAGGAGGCAGGAGCCAGGAGCCAGCAGGCGGGAGGGTACTCCAAATGAAAGGCCTCGCAGTAAAATGGCCACTCAGGAAACGAACTTCGTTTATTGTGTCAGGGATATATATCTTTTCTGAATTGTTTGTCTGAGTGCGCTCGCATCCCGGAATGTAGACGAGCGTACTAGCGTACTAGCGAGTCAGAGCGATGCACAAATAACCTACGGGGCTATAAAAGAAATACGTTTACTACGTACTAAAATTGAGTAAACGCTGCCATTACACAGGCTGCAGCAGTCAGAGGTCCTTGGCCCCTCCTGCCGAGTCTGAGTTTCCAGTTGTGTTTTGTCCTGGGTCGTATTTGCGCTCCGTCCTGCCGTGCTCTATTATTTTGAGTGCACACAACTTCATCCAGTAAAAAAGACAATACTCGAACAATCCTGGAAGGAGGACGCAGTTTGAATTGTCCGGCACTGTGACATGGGCTTTGGCACGGCTTTGCTTTCCACTCATAAGTTAACCTCGTTTGCTCAAATCAATTAGGAACTACCACACTCCGATTGATGGTAATCGAATTAACTTCGTTTGGGCAAAACAATGACAACAAGCGATGAGGGTATCAATATCTTCATATGTTAAAGCGTGATGGGATTGTTAGAGTCAAGAGAATACACAACAAAAGCCTATATGGAAAAGCATTCTGATCACATTTCATTTTTCACTGATATATATAAAAAATAATTATTTTTTGTACCATAAAAAGAGGAAATACCTTGCGGGATATTATAATTTTAGTCAGAAGTTTGAAACGCTAAGAAACCATTTCCGACCGTATAAAATATATATATTCGTGATAAGCATCAATAGCCGTTCAATCTAGCCATGACCGTCTCTCTGGCCGTCTGTCCACTTCTACGGAAACTAGTCTCTCTGCTTTAGATCTACCAAATAGTCTTCTCTTCTTGACATATTAGTCGGAACGGCAGTGATCTGTCGACTATATCATCAGGCTGTCATGGGACTAAACAAAATTGTTACACTTTTTTTTTATTTTTTATTTTTTTTTTTTTTTGGTTTTTTTAGCATTGTTAAACCTTCTCCGAGATATTGACCTTTTGTATTATGCCAGAATTGGGGTATTTATTTTTTAAGACTAGATTTCTATATCTTATTTTTGTTTCATCTCAATTGATCGAAATTGGTCGAGCTTGTCCATTAGCTCACAACAGTAACTGTAACGTCACATTGAAAACTGAAAGAGTATAATGGCTTCCCAAATTTAGCTTCCCTTCTTGTTTTATTTTAATTCATAGACGGCAATTTTTAATGTAGTTTACCCTTAACTTTCCACCGTGGTCTGTTTAGCCCAAATTCAAATGCAAATGTCGATTTGAACAATCATCAGCTCAGTCAAAGCTTTAATTTGAGCCTAATGGAATGGAAGAGTGTAACATCGAGTAGCCACCTGACTTGCCACTTTGCCAACATTTACATTCGCAAAACACTTGCGGATTTGGATTCGGGCAGGATGAAGAGTGAGATACAGATACAGTTCAAGATACATTTTAAGTAACAATCAAAGCTTTGCATTCAGGGCACCTCGTCTGATGGGAAGAATGTTCGATTTCAAGTGGCTTACCACATGAATTTGCACTTTGCTTTGTTTACAAAGCAATCGAAGGAACAAAGAATAAAATACCAAAAATAGGTAAAAGGCAAGCAAGAATAATCGACAATTGAAAAAGAAATGGTGAGGTTTTCAGGTTATCCCGGGTTGGCTAAGGTAATCGAGTTAATGTTCTATCTGTTCAGGGTTTTATAAGCCTACAAAAATATTATAATTTCATTGATTTTTTTAACCACTGTTGCCTATAGACAACATTGACTTTGCATTTAAATTTCGGCTACGATTCAAAATTGTTGTGGCCTTTTTTTATGGGTTATTCCCCTTTTCACTGTTCTTTAATTTTTGATAATTTTTGCGAATGCAGCTACAGCGAGTGCCGAGCTATCGCTAATGCTTCAAAGCGACCACAGTTGCCGAAAAATTTTACAAAATGAAGTTACAAAAAGAGATTAAAAAAAAAAAATTGTACGTACAATTCTTCAAAATATGTAAGACTATGATACAGCTATAAGGTTGTGTTTGAAAACTGATTTATAAAGAGTGTACTTTCTTTTCAAAAGTAGATGTTGCCTACTAGCATCATTGGTCATAAGAGGTTCGGAAGTATTAATTTTTATGTGCTTAATTAATTGTAATTGGAAATTTAAAGAATTGTCAAAATTGATTGGGCTGATTTAAATGAAAATAAAGAGCCATGGGATAAAATGAATGTCTTGGAGGCTTTAATAAAAGAAAGCCTGCAGAACATAATATAGCAAGCTGGAAATATTGAAGATGAGCTTATGAAGAGCATAGTGCGCAATTCAATACAAAGCGACTTTGATGAAACAGTCCAACAAATTTATGGAAAATAGTTTGAGATAGAGGCATGTTACAAAAGGAAATGAGATGGACACAGAATGGAAAAGCCACCCTCAAGACAAAATAAACCCTAAAATCAAGAAATTCGCCCTATTTTTGTCTTAAAGAAAAGCTCACCATAAATATAAGGGTACAATTATTCTTATATTTAGGACAAACTTTCTGATATATAGAAAATTACTTCTTTAATAAAGGGCAAATTTTTCAAGAATCTTTCTAAATTTAAAGTCAAATTTTATTAGATTTTGGGTGATTTTTCTGTTTTTTTTTTTAAATTAAAAAAATTAATTTATCTTTAAGGTGTGTACATACTTTTAAGGTTTTTTATAACAACATATTTTTACAGTGAATGTCTTTGTACACACTCTGCCACATGCAAACCAACTTCTCATTTGTAATGTACAAGAATTTCGCAGTATGCAATACACGTTTTATTATTTTATCGCTTTGAAAGAATTGCTAAATTTAATTAATTATTTTTTATTTACTCAAATTTTATTAAGAGACTATCTGACAAGTCAAATAAACATTAGAATAACACAACACTTTCCATTTGCCCCGACCGCGTTCCGAGTCCACGACCAACTGGTTGGAGCGCGCACGCCTTAACCCCAGCGCCATTCGCCTGCGTACACGTTATCTGGATAAAACTCCAAATAGTCTTATTTCCATTGCGGGATCGAATAACTATATCAAGTATCTTTTAGAGGAAAAATAGAAAAATAATAAAAGAAACAAGAAAGAAAGCTAACTTCGGTAAACCGAAGTTGGTATACCCTTGCAGTCTGCAATTGGATCATTGCAAATCGAACCATTTTAGTAATGTTGAAAAAATATAGAATTTTGTAAATTTTACAAGTAGAATTTTACATTTTCATATAAATCGACCGATCGCTTCTATTGATCGCAGCTATATGATATAGTTGTCCGATCTTAAAAAAATGGAAACAGTAATTCTAGAACTGCTATATCTCAATATTTATAGATAAACGTTTAAAAACAGAGAAGTTAAAATTTTTTTTACATAATTTTCGCCATCATTCCTATGGCAGCTAAAGGATATAGTAGTCCGATTTCGGCCGTTTCGACATATATACTGCGTGCTAAAGAAATAAGACTATGCTGAAAATTGTAGCTCGATAGCTCAAAAACTGAGACTAGTTCGCGTAGAAACCGACAGACAGACATGGCTAGATCGACTCGGCTGGTGATGCTGATCAAGAATGTATATACTTTATGGGGTCGGAGATGCCTCCTTCACTGCGTTGCAAATTTCATGACATAATTATAATTTTATCTGCGTGCAACAGATTCCAATTCTAGCTCTTATAGTCTCTGAGATCTGTTGTTTCACACGGGCAGACGAATATGGCTAGATCAAGAATATATATAATTTATAGGGTCGGAAATTTCTCCTTCTGCCTGTTACATATATTCTCGGTTGGCACTAACTTATAATAAAAATTACGTTGCCCTGATCAGGAGTCGAACCTACCTCCTCTTGTAGATCGACAAATGCACAACCCATTAGCGCACTGAGCTACGGTATTTCTAGATTTTAGAAACCTTTTCTATTTCTTAGAAAATAAATTATTAAGGGTTATTTACTTTTAATAGTTAGGATATTTGTTTTTAGGAAATGTACTTCTGAACAAGTAAGAAAGCTATAGTCGACTGTGTTCGACGGTGCCCAAATCATTGAGGGTGCCCATGATCATGGAAAAATTAAAATGGACTAATGAAGACAAATGTTGCTAGAAACATGTTGCTAGAAACGATTCACTAACTTATAATACCCTTGTACCCTATGGGTACCGGGTATACAAATTCTGATTTACGACAAGCTTTCCTAGATTTCAGAAAATAATTTCTATAAATAAAGAATACTTTTCTAAAGCATACAAATTTTTTCTTCATTCTATGGCGATTTTTGTTTATGGTGATCATTCCTTCAATATAGACATTTTTTCCATATTTTCAGAAAAATTGGTTTTTAGAGAGAAATTTCTTGTATTAAGAAAAAATACCTTTTTATGGCGATTTTCTTAAACTTAGGGCTACAATTTGTATGAGGTCATGTGACTGCTGGCATCCTCAATAGCAGTAAATTATTTTGGTCCAATTTTGATCTTATTCATAACTGTTATTTGCGATCCCTGATCAAAAGTCCAGTTGAATATTCCAATTCATTTTTTTATGATGACATTTTTGAAAAGATTTTCTTGTAAAAAAAGTACGCCTTTCAAGATGAAGGAATGTTGCTGAAGTACTATCCATACTGCTCTACTAATGCGCAGTCAAAATTCCAACAATGCGAAGGTCAAATAATTTAAATTTATCCGCTACATCAGACGCATTACCACGAAATAGATTTGAACAAATAAAAAGCAACCCAAAAAAGGATAAGATAACTATGACAAACTTTATAAGATCCGTCCTTTTTTTAATAAATTGAAAAAGAAATTTAATGAAATATCACAAGAGAAATATCAAAAGTACAAGTATAAGTAGTTTAATTTATTTTGCAATATATGAGGTTTTTATTTAATTCATATTTCAGGTCATCAAAGTTTAAACTTTAAAGCAGTATCTTCCTAAAAAGCCGCACAAGTTGTTTTCTAGAGTTGGTGTGCCTTGAATTATACGTTTTTGTTCCTTTAAATTGGAGACGGAACCTGTAAGTCTTATGGACTTGTCTTCAAAAATTCTTTTGCATTTGGCTTAAAACATTCCTAATAATCATCATTTTCAACAATTCTTTGACAACCGTTTAACTTCAGTAAGCCTAATGATAACAATAGGAAAAAATAGCCTTATCACGATTCGCAGTAACCGTCTAAAAAATTACTATCTTCTTAATGATTAACAGTTAGCTGGCAAAGGTATGGGATCTTTTTACATAAAGGTCAAAGCCACTTATGTGTAACTTGATCTCATGTCGCTGATATGAAGTAAATGTGTTCAGCTTATTTCAAATTATGAAATGATTACAAAAGTACACCCAGAAAAAAAAATTTGAAATTTGCGATTTTTTTAGGTAATGATGGACTAAAAAATGGGTCAACAATTCCATTTTTAGGCCATTGGTTACGCAAATTTAAGGTAATAGGATGCATAAAAATGTTCTCTCGCGTGTGTGCATTTAATTCCCAACTGGGTGTAACATCGCTGTCATGGAGTGACGGCTTACGGCCAACTCTCAGATATGTTTGTGCTACGGAAGTAAAAATAAATACTGTATGCATTTTGGAATACACCTTCAACGAAATTAACATGGGCATGTCCTAGGCTGTCACCAGTCAAATTTATCATTTATTTCATTGAAATGTTTAGATATTTAGTTCTATTTAAACTCTAAGGTACCATGGTTTCTTTGGTATCTTTTGTGAAAATGTTTCAGTATCAATAAATAAAGAAAATGTATCCCTCAAAGGGAATCAAAATCACAGCAGGCCGCCATATATAACTTCCATTTTACATAGCAATAGTGCCTGAAAAAAAATTCATGTAACCACACAAATTTGTAAAAAAAAAAAAAAAAAAAAAGATTATGGCTCAGAATATATTGGAAGAATCAAATACCTCGGAAATTAAGATCGTGCAGGGGAATATAGGTTCTCTTCACGACATTAGCAGCCGTTTCCTTGAAGAAGGGACACCTAAAACTTTAAACAATCTGGAACAGGAACAAATTGTTAATAATACTTTAGACCACATTCAATCGATTTCGCATTGTAGTGACTGTACGAGTATTGTGAATGATATAGTTGATTCCCACTGTTACGACAAGCTCAGCAGGGACTTAATGTACATCAAAGCTTCCTTAAAGACTTCTATGCAGCAAATGCAAGCGATAGATCAGGACATTGCTGATATATATTTGGACTTGCACAATATATACAGAAAACTGGATCGATTCGATGATGGTAGCCGGCGGTTGAGCAGTACAAAAAAAGAGAAGTTGTCAAGACGGGTTCGAGAATCCGAAGACTTGCAGAAGAGATCTCGTCACTATCTGACTAATGATGCCAAAGAGTTGAGTGCCATGCTGGTTAATCCGCCTGAGGGACCCAAACCAGCACCCAACACAAACTTCAACCTATGATGACTTGCAGAAGAGATCTCGTCACTCTCTGACTAATGATGCCAAAGAGTTGAGTGCCATGCTGGTTAATCCACCTGAGGGACCCAAACCAGCACCCAACACAAACCTCAACCTATGACGGGTTTCAGGGGCGTATCAAACCCCTACCAAGGAGAGTGATGAGAACCGAGCATTCATCGCCAACATGGTTATATAAAAAACATAAATCATTCATATACGTAAAAATTCTATTTATATGACTCACACGTAAAAAGGGATCTTTTGAAATACAAAAAGTTCAGATGTGGTTGATGAAATTAAATTTATATTTAAAACAAATATATTGGGTAAACAATGTGGGTAATGTGGGTATTTTTCTATCTATGCTTAGGTGGGAGCATCGATCAAGTTGTTACTTATATGTTATAAGTTAAAATAAATTGACATTTAATTGTTTAATTTTTTCGTAATCCTATTCCATACAAAAATAACATGTCTGCTTTTTACTTTCTTGTGTCGCACAATAATGGAAAGGTACTTATTTTTATTATGCGTAATTTCGGTTAGAGAGTTATGTATTTTAAATAACACTGCTATAACAAGCCAAATAAGTATGTCTTTAAGGCAAGGCGAGGATAAAAATTGTTATTATCTTTGTTTAAAATGTCCCATTTACCCTGGAAAATTCAAAATAATCCACATTAGCAGGAGTGGTACAGAAATCGCTTCTGCTCCCTTTTTTCGACCTAATTCCAAAACACCGTGCTCTACAACGGGTATTTGGGTTTAATTATACATATAGAGTCTATAAAAGCCAACTTACATTTCGAAAACACAATTGCTGCGACTGGGTCTCGAACCCGCGATCGTCAGTTTAAGACTCGAGCACTCTAAGCTCTGAACCATGCATGGAAATCAAAGAACAGCGTCGAGGACTGAAATACACACATACGCGTCCGACAGTGGCCGAGCTATAAATACCCTGCAGTACCAATTGTCATCAATAGGCCGAACCGAAGCTTTCGTTCAATCGTGTCAAAACACTCTCTCTCCCTCTCAATTCTCTCTCTTTTTCTATCTTCAAAAATTATGTTGATGAATCATTGATGAAATGTTTATGAATTATTGATAAAACGCTGATGAAATGTTGACAAAATTTTGATGAAAGTTTTGATGAATTATCGATGTAATGATGATGAATCATCGATGAATCATTGATAAATTTGTCACTGATGACAGCCTGGACATGCTATTAAATTTCATCGGACATTGTCAAAAAAACTTCATTGTTGTTGATGAATCGTTGTTGAAACGTTGATGTCATCAACGTTTCATCAACTCGCCGACTTCGGCTTCGGCCGAACCGACGCTCTCGTTCAATCGTGTCAAAACCGACTGTCTCGGTCTCAATTCCCTCTCGCTCAATTTCTCTTTCTCTTGAAAAATTATGGTGATGAATCATCGATTAAATGTTGATGAAATTCTTATGAATTATTAATGAAATGTTGATGAAATTGTTGATGAATTATCGATAATTATCGATGAAAGGATGATGAATCATCGATGAATCATACAGCTAAATGGATTCATCGAGTTTAATTTACTGATACCTTATGGAGTTAAAAACAGTCACACCATGGCTTGAAGAAACTATTAAATATAGTAAGTGTGACTTGCCCATTAACTAAAATATAGTACTTTATTTAGCTTTACTTTTTGCTAACTCTGGGTCTGGTCGGCCAATTTAATCTATGTACATAAAACAGAATTCGACTATTATTCCAGAGACAGATTTTATCCAAAGCAAACAGGAGACTATAAGTATACATATGTACATTATTTTCGGCCTGGCTAGCGGGCCTCTTAAGGCTGCAAACATAGTGCGCGCTGAGACGAAGACGTAGACGAAGCCAAAGACGAAGACGAAAAACTGGACAGAACGACTTGTATGAATTCGCGCGAAACCGTTCATAGTGCTTGCGAAGAAGATTGTATGAAACGCAAGCAAATCGGTTTCGCGCGAATTCATACAAATCGTTCTGTCCAGTTTTTCGTCTTCGTCTTCATCTTCATCTTCGTCTCAGCGCGCACTATGTTTGCAGCCTTAGAACTGATTTCCTGATGATCGGTGTCCACCATTTGTGCGGTCATATACCATTTGTCGCCTAATTCGTGTATGAATATTTTTTTGTCACAACTTTTTATTACGCTTTGTGTTGGAAGACTAGAGGTGGATTTTTTCTTCACTTTCATGAGTACTTTCTACTGCTTGTCTTCAGACAACGATACATATGTATGTGCTTTTACTATTCGAGTCTCGGTTTATGTGAATTAAGTCCGGTGCCTAGACCTCGAAGAAGAATTCGCAAAAAAAGCTTCAAAAATCACACAACAATTGTGTTCAAAATATCTGCTTTAGTTTGTTGACTTTAAGCGTTGGAAAATGTATCATGCAGCACGCGAATTTTCAACAAAAATCAGCAGTAGATTTCCCTGATTTATCCCTGGGCTGCAGAGCCTAATTCAATTGCCTAAATGGGCAACTGGCCGCTATTTCCTGCATGCAGTGCACAACGCACTCACTTGAACCGGCTCTTATGCTCCTAGACAGCTTCTGTCCACATCCAGTTGGATATTTCGTTTCATTTTTATGAGGCATGCAAAAAATAGCCAGTGGAGTGGCGTTGCGATGGCCGATGGTGGACGATGACCAGGTCCATGGAGAGTTCGGCGCAACGCCGAGCGCTGTCAACAATCACGAACCAATTGTCTATAAATACCATCAGCGTTAAAGCAAACTCATTCGGATCGGTCCGGTCCCTGGCCCTGATTCCGAGCTGGGCTGGGACAACCCACTGCGATTTCCGCCCTGTCGTTTTTCATTACATCGCATGTAACTTCCGGGTTGTTAAAGCGACACGCACCGTGCTCCTGTCCTCGAGTGGAGTCCAGGTTCCTGGCCGTTGTCATGGCTGCTGACAGTCGTGCCAACAAATTTACCAACTGCGAACGTGACTCACGCGCCACTGGACAGCGGCATCGAACTTTACTATTGAGGCTGCCGACAACACAAAAGTCATAATTCTTTTTAGTTATCGCTAGAGTCAATTTTTTTAATATTTACTAGCAAATATTAAGAACATTCTTAGTTAAAGTAGATACATTTTAAGCCACGAATTTACCAATTCATTTATAGCGGTAGCTTTTATAGTAAATTATTATTTTTATTAATAAACAAAAGTACCTTCGCTAAGACAAATCATTTATTAAATTAAAGAAACGAATTATTCGAAAAATTACCAACTGTTTTCGGTTTCTTTTACCGTTAATTGCAGAGCTTGGACAACGATTTTTTTAGGAATTGGCATGCCTCCATTTGATCTGATTTCCCTTGCATCATGCTCGGCTGATTGTGCACAAATTAATAGAAACGTAAGAGGACTTTCAAAGCCTTTATTGATGTACTCCCATTTCAGTTTTGGGAAGCATTTTAATAATTAATCGATTTTTTTATTTTTTGAAAACCTGTAAATACTAAATGCCGGAGCCATCCAAGAGTTTTATGACGCCTTGATTAAATTTTCCGTTGGAATTTAGTTAAAGGTCCGATCTCCGACACGAGGATATAAAGCACTTTTTAAAAATGTTTATTTTAAGATATATGGGCTTCGTACATAGCGACATGGATTAAAAGTTGGCATCAGTTATCAGATTATAAAACATTGAAAGCGCAACCTTATCACGCAGACATCTCTAGGAGCAACGCACACTCGATCGTCATTGAGCTGGCATGCCTTGACTCGGGCTCTCGGGTTCCACATCCTTCTGCGATACCCACATCCCTCCTGGACTTCCCTAAGCTCTCACCCCCACGAGCCCGACAGATTCAGTGTTTGTCCGCACGTTTAGAACTGGAAATGACAAATTCACTGTAGGTGGGCCCAACGCAGTCGCTGCTTCGGCCAAACTGCTCCCCGCTTAACTCCGGCAACACGTTTGCGACTCAGCAAACACCATCATCAATTTCCGTGGGGAAATCACACAAATTTTTGCACAAACAAAATGTTTGGTTGGCCAGTGGCATCCGGACCAGGCAAAAAACAGCGAAATGCCCACGAATTTTTGCATGAGACTCTGCGGTGAGGGTTTATCTCCTGTATGCCGGTTGGTTTTCGGACTGTGGCTTAGACCCGGACCATATCTACATATTTGGGTGGAATATTGAATAAAAGTAAGTAAATCTGGATTTGTGTTCATCAACTTACCGTTTGAGTATATTTTGTGCTTTCGCTACCTAGAAAGAAAAGATTTTTAGCATTTTTTTAGTATCTTTTCAGATTTTAAAGAATTTTGTAGTATCTTTTAAGATAAATATGTTGGTTTGTCAGGCAATAAATGTAGGATTTTGCCAGGGATCGTAACAGTTATAATTTTTAAAATAAAAATTGTAAAATAAGAGTTATTTTTTGAAATAATTGAAATGTAAACTCCCAGGCTTTTATTTCCAAATAATAACGTCGGATTGACCGTATATTCTTTTCTTAAAAATCTAGCTTAATTCTATGCGTTAGGACAATTATCGATAACAATATACCAACTGGTCACTAATGTGACCGTGTAATACAACATGAGGTGTTTACATTTGGGCAACCTGACATTTGATCGACCTCGATCATACGCACATTCCTATGGTTTTATTACACACTTGCAACCACGGTTTAAGCCCAGCAGCCTCAAGGATTCCTTTATATGGGAGTTGCGTAAGCTGTCAATTGTCTATATCAGTAACTTCACAACGGTCGTTCGGAAAAACACGGTTTACTTTATATGGACCACAATACTTTGGTGCAAACTTCTTACATTGCCCTGAAGTCAAAATCATCTACCTTGTACAACGTAGGTGCCCTATGCCTTAAGCCGTGTGCGGTTTCATTTTAGACCTGAGACTGACGAATATTCTCATTTGCTTCGTCCCTTACGGTATCCAGACATCGCGGTTTTTCCTGACTAAATTTCTCTTCCAAATATTGGGTGAGCTCATCCACCACTGGACAACGCTGCTCGCATCCAAATATCAATATACTAGGGGTCTTTCCGGTACTACACTAAACGAAGTTGTTTATAGCGTATTCAACAAGGTTAAGCAATTTATACCAAACGACTTGATTCAGGGGCTCTGATAGCTTTCCCAACATCGGTGTAAGAACACGGTTCACACGCTCGACTTGTCCGTTTGCCTGCGGGGCCGCTGTTGCTACTTTAATATGATCAATATTTCTACACTCAAGAAATTCTTTGAACGCAAAGGAAGTGAAACATGTGCCTCTATCGGAAATGATTCTGCGAACTTTGCGAACGCATCATTGATCACCAACAAGTGCTTTCTCTTTGCTTAATACTTCTCGGGACTGAATGTAAAATGCACGGTAAACAATTCTTTATTAACAGATCGACCTTACTTTCCGTACCAGGGAACCAATATTTTTCTCTCAGTTTATTCACACACTTATCTGTCGCAAAATGGCTCAACTTTTCATGGAATTTCCTAATCAAATCTTCTTGCATTCGGCTCGGAACATACATACACAGCTTCTCACCATCCTTCGCTCTGTACACTATCCCATCTATCAACACAAAATTTTCAAATTCACCAATCTCCAACTTCTCTCGCCCTCGACGGATTTCCGGATCTCTTTTCTGTTCGGTCTCATAAGGGGATGCACCTAGGATTCCAACAATCTCTTCAACCTCAGGAGCAAACCTAACGGATTTAACACGTTCTTAGGACCACAAGGTACATCATGTTTCCTAGGTTGTCAAGGTTCCGTTGATCCACAAGGTTTAAAAGTTCCACACTGCTTTCAAGGTTCAATAGTTTCACAAGGTTCATACGGTTCACAAGGTTCAGGATTCTATAGATTCACAAGGTATAGCAGTTCTACTAGGCTCACAAGGTTTACCAGGTTTAGTAGTACAAGGCGCAGTAGGACCACAAGACTTAATGGAACCACAATGTTTAATAGGGCTGCAAGGACCAGAAGGTACAACATCTCATTACGGAATCGGACACGGATCAGAAATTTCTTCTACTTCTCTCAGCAACTCTGTTTGCTTACTAAGCGCATCTACATAGCCATGTTTGACCCTGGCCTATGAGCTATCGAATAGTTGAAACTTTCCAACTCAAGGGACTTTCCAAGAAGGAAAGTCTAAGAAGGTCGGTCAAAGGCTTTGTTACACTTGAAAAATTTGGAACGTACTTTCTAAATCAAGAAAACAGGAATGTAACGTCTTGCTATTAATTGGTTCCGGATATTGTTTTTTCTTTGAACACTAACATCGTAACCTAGGTAATCTATTAATCTAAATTATTTTTAAATTTGTCTGAAGGTTAAACTCAACAAGTCGATCTAACAATCTAGCTAATATCTCTTTATGCTCTTCTATGGAATATGATGCTAAAATAATATCGTCCATATAAACAACGATCTGTCGGTTTTTTATAAAGTATCTCAAGGGGTCAAAAATAAATCTTTCAAAAACAGCGGGACCAAAAGGCATCCTCAAGTATTCAAACTGCCCATCCAAAAACACGAAGGCGGTATATTTCACAGATTCTGCTTCAACACCTATGTGGTGAAAGCCAATTTTAAGATCTATAACGGAGAACACGGATTTACCCTCCAGCTATTCTAAACAATGTTCGATAAGGGGTGACGGAAAATTATCTATAGCGGTCTTCTTATTCAATCCACGGTATTTAACACACATTCTTACATTTCCATCTTTTTTCTTAACTAAAATCACGGCTGAGGCATACGGCGAATTACTATGTCGGATAACTATTGGATAAAAGATCATTAACGGTTTCGGAAACTATTTGTCCCTCACGATATGACAACCTTCTAGGGGCACAATAAAATGGTGTAGAATCAGTAAGACGAATGCACAATTTATATTTGGCACACCATAACTTTTAGAAAACCTATCCTTATATTGGTTATGTATTATTTCACGACATTCTTGCATTGAAGTTATATGTATTAGCGAATAGGGATGCACAAATTAAATCGGAGGATAATGCAATGGTTTTATTTAATGATAACTGACTTAGACCTTTTTATACCCTTGCAGAGGGTATTATAATTTAGCCATGATATTTGCAACGCAGTTAAAGAGGCATCTAAGACCCCATAAAGTATTTATATTCTGTATGTCTGTCTGTTTCAGTTTTTGAGCTCTCAAGCTGAAATTTTCAGCATAGTCTCCTTTTTTTAGCACGCAGTATATATGTATGTCGGAACGGCCGAAATCGGACTACTATATCCCAAAGCTGCCATAGGAATGATGGCGAAATTAATGCAACAAAATTTTAACTTCTCTGTTTTTAAACGTATTTCTATTAATTTTGAGATATAGCAGTTTTTTATGGTTCTAGAATTACGGGTTTGCATTTCTTTAAGATCGGACAACTATATCATATATCTGCCATAGGAGCGATCGGTCGATTTATATGAAAATGTAAAATTCTACGTGTAAAATGTAAAATGGTTCGACTTTCAATGATCCAATTGCAAACTGCAAGGGTATACCAACTTCGGTTTACCGAAGTTAGCTTTCTTTCTCGTTTTATAACAGTTTTGCGTTTGACTAACTTAAGTGATAAGAGTTCAAGTACATCACTGCCTAGAAGTATGAGCCTTGGTATTATAGAATAAGGAATTACAAAAGCTTCAATGCTATAATACTCTTCTTGGAACAAAAGGACAATCTTAATTTTAACAAAGGTCATAATACTTTGGCCGCTTAGGCCGCGAAATAAATAACAGTTATTTTCGATTTTTCAAAGTAAAAATTACAAATAACAGTTATGATCAACTTTTATATAAAAATTGTTAAATAAGAATTGATTTTAACTTTTTTATTAAAAATCAAAAATAACAGTTAAATAAGATTAAGATAAGATGTGATCTTGCTTTAAATACGCGTCGAATGACACCTCGATCATCCTGAGCCAATGCTCCGTTCAAAAGATATTTAATATACAAGATTTTAACGGCCTTTTCGAAATGAAAACGTTTGTCCTGTTGTTTGTTTGTCTGTCTGTCTGTCGGGATAATAGCTAAAAAAAGCCTGATTTCCCGTAACCCATAACTTCTAAACGACTAAAGCTACAATATATGTCGTTAGAAAGTTATTTGGAAATGATAATAGCTTTGCCTGGACATAATTTATTTCAATATAATATTTAAGAATGTATAATTAAAATTAATATATTTTTTTAAGTTTTTAAAGTTTTCTTAAAAATGACTCTAACGATTTTGATAGTCACTCAAGGCCATATAGCCCTTGAGATTGCTCAACTTTTGGTATATAACACATATCTGGGAAAATTCGCTTTCTCGAGATATTACTCATTAAAATTAGTAGCAAAGATCCCATATACCTTTACATTAGTTTAGTTAAATTTTTCAGATAAGTGCCGATTTAGAAACTAATTAAAAACTTTTTACATTTTTTTTGTTTAAATAATTATTAATCGTCACAAAATTTGGTATCAGAATTTTTTTGAGTTGAATGTGCCATCGTCATTTTAATCTCACCTTGTTAAGAGGTGTTTTTATTTGATAAAATAACAAGTGGGAAAGCTACAGTCGAGTTTGACTGACTGTGAGATACCCGGTACCCAAAGCTTTGTGGGTTAAATTAAATTAGACATGAACGGAAAAAAGAAAATGAAAAAGTTGCTAGAAACATGTTGAGCAATACCCAAAAAAGACAAATGTTGCTAGGGACATGTTGAGCTCAAAAAGCTATGTGCTCAGACCGGAAAGTATTCCTGAGCAGAGCGATAGAGCGAAAGGGTGACTATTGATGTCTTGTTTTGACTTAATGCTACGGAACCCTTTTCGTTCTTAGCTTTTGAGAGAGAGAAGAATAATAAGCATACACAGAAACTTTATTGTTTAATAACTTCCATGTTTAGCATCCGATTTTACTCATATTTTCAGAACACGTCCGCGAATGCCTACTTATTTATTATATCTATTTACTTTAAGCCAGAAATCACGACTATAGCTTATATACCGCATTTTATGATTTTCGGGGGCGAAAGTGGGCGTGGCCAAATTTTAAAACAAACTTGATCTGCGTGCAACAGATTCCAATGTTGTCACCAAATTTGGTAGCTCTAGCTCTTATAGTGTCTAAAATCTGTTGTTTCACACGGACAGACGGACATGGATAAATCGACTCGGCTGGTGATGCTGATCAAGAATATATATACTTTGTAGGGTCGGAGATTTCTCCTTCTGCCTGTTACATACATTCTCGGTTGGCACTAACTTATAATACCCTTGTACCCTATGGGTACCGGGTATAAAAATTGCATATACAAATTTATCCTATTTCTTCAGGGTCCTTCCAAAAATAATTTAAGCCTAATTTTCCTATCGTCGCAGTCATTTTTCAATTAATATTACAAATTACATACATACTTGGCTAGGTTGACTCGTCTGGTGATGCTAATCCAGAATATACTTATACACTTTATGGGGTCGGAAATAATAATTTTCTACACCTCATACGTATATATGAATGGATAAGTAATGGTGCTGACCGTTGGCAAATGATGCTTAATAAAAAATGGACCCCAAATAACACAACGTCAACTTTAATAAACATTTAATTAAATTCCAGTCTATATATAAACGAAATTGAAGTAACAGAAATTAAGAATCCAGACTTACACAAGTCAACTTTGCAATACTTACGAAATATACATATAAGCACCCCATTTAAATAATATTAATTAGTAACCGTGATAATAATCACAACAGCATAGTATGTACGAAAAATGACCTCTTTGGTAATTGCTCTCTTACTATCTATATATATTCTATTTATTTCCTTATTTCATTGCGATTTCTCAAGTTGTAGCTTAATTAGAAGCAGCTTTCGCTCATTTGTTAAGCACACTTGCTAGGGGTTTAAGATCCGACCAAATTAAGACGAGGGGTGACGTGGGTCTTAACTATGTATTTTTGCTGTAACTCGCTTCGGAAGTAGGTGTACTTTCTCCGGTTATTGTAAGTAGGTAAGGCTGGTCCGTGTAATTTGCCTTATACTTCTGGTGAACCGTAAAACTTTCAAAAAGTCATCAAAAGTTTATTTAGACGGGACAACCTAAGTCGGAACACAGTGCGCTCCGCTTTACTTCTCTCTGCTCTGCATATGTTAACGGCACAATTTTCAACGCTTGCAAATTTCTCAAACTTTTTAAAGGGGTCTCCCTACGGAGTCCATTTAAGTGATCATAATTTAAGTTGAACGTGGTCTTTAAGTTATGTGAGCGCATCGTTGTGTTAAGGGAGGCCCTGAGCTCAGGCTAATTAGCCAATGCCAATGGGAAACGCACAAAAGTAAGCTCGATTCGATGTTATCGGTTTGCGCCTCTTATCCCCACTCGCTATTGCTCGTTCCTGCTTCCTTCACTCTCGCCTCGTTGTAATTGCAAAAGTTTATCTTTATCTCGGCCAAGCAGCAACTCGCAGCAGCTGCAGCTACATCAGCAACTAAAGCGGCTAATGGTCGCATTAAAGTAATTACATTCACTGCTCTCATTGCTGCCCATGCAAAGCTGATGCTACCTGAGACGAAACCCAAAGCCCGTAAAAAAAAAGGAGCGGAAAGGAGAGAAGCTCCAGAATACCCGTTCATTCAGTATGATTGGGCATTTTGTTAGTCAGCAACCACATTACTGCACTCTTGAAACTTGCAACTCTGACATGGTGACGGACAGAATATCTTAAACATTTTAAATGTACCCGAAAATCGTTTGCAATTTTGGTTTGCTGTAAAGTTCATTTTAAAGCCTCGATTTGGGGCTAGATCAAGTTGAAAATTATAGCATCAGCTAATGTCTCTAAAGCTGTTATATTAATATTGGATCTTTAATATTATTTATATAAATATCTATTCGATATGAACTCTTCATTCACATGAAACCATTACACCCCAGAGCGCTAGGGGAACTGAGTATTTCAAGACCAAAGGACGAGTCTTCATCCAACGCTAATTTGCCAGCAGAAACCGAAACGCATTCGACTTGCTAAAGAATGAAATAAGAGAAGACGGTAAATGGTGTGCTGATGATTCCCATAGGGAATCGAGCGAATTTCCTAAAATGTTCGGGAAGTTGGTGGGCGAATTTGGGGTAATCAATCAAGTGCATACCTTGAATTCTCTTTAAGAAAATCAGAAATAGCTCATTCTCCTATCCAACAATGCTCTTTGAATAGCATTAGGAAACATGGAGAATTGGTCAGAACAGAGCCATGAAAAGCTCCTTGACTTGTTGCCTCCTTGGCCTAGTTTATTACCAACTCACATTCACATTCGCGCTGATGCCAGTCGTCCGTCCACTGCACAGCAGCTGTGCTCTATGCGAGGGCAACCTCACTTAAGAAGATTAAAGACTGTTCCTTGGTCAGGAGCTAGCGAGCTGCAGGACGTCGCCTTTTTTCCACATGCGAGTTCAATTTTCCATTTGCGGCTTTTCGCGGTCTGCCTATATGTATGTATGTGACAACTTCATTTGTTTGCGGGATCCCTTACATAGAGTCCCAAAAGCCCCTAAGCCGAATTCGTTTTTACAGACGCGATTATTCAGTTATCTGGCCTTTACTTTGGAAAATAGGACGTTTCTATCCATTATTTACTTTGAATAAAATAAATAATTCTCATACTTCACAAAAAGTTTTTAAAGCTTATGATTGCACATTGTCGCTATGAATATATAAAATCTATAAGCTTTATTTAATAAAGAATTTTAATAATTATTATAGTTACAATACCTTGAAACTTTTTAGGAGGGATCTTTAATGAAAACACTGAAATGTATAAACTATTAATGCCAGAACCCACGCAAAGATTGTTTAAACCAGCTATTAAACCTTTTTAAAAAAATTTTGAACGAAGACTTGGAACTATTTTAATTTAATTATTGTATCAATTTTAGCTCTTTTCTTTTTAAGTTTAATATCCCAAAACAATCCAATTTTCGGAAAAGTCCTCGTTTGAAATGAATAGCTCAAGGTTTTATCAATTCTGTCATCTCAGACAAAAGTATTACCCCAGTGACACCCTCTACCTGTTTTTTTTTTATATTCAGCCAGCTACCACCTCTTGTCGAGTCCCCTCACTTCCCCTGCATTCACCCAGTACATTTCGAGCTGAAAACATATTTCTGTTGCATTCGTTGCAGCTCCGTTCGTCAGCCAAAATGCAAATATCGCACTAAGCATAAATCGAAGCATTTTCAATAAATTCCCACTGTGTCGACGACGTTTCCCAGCTCACACTCTCGCCCTCCATCGCCATCTCTTCAGCACCCTTGCCGCGCCATCCTGTCTTCCTCGAAACGAAGCGAAAAATAATAAAAAAAAATAAAAAATTGTCAACGAAACAGTGAGACTCGAGAACAATGTGTTTCACTATTTGCAATCGAATTTTGCACTGTTGATTTGCTATCCCTACCCGTCCAACCATTCATTGCCGCCACGGACGTTCGAATTCTATTTGATTTTTATGCTGCTTGGGGAAGGAGAGGACTCTGGGGAATCTATTGGTTTTCGAATTAGAAGCGTTTATACTTATGTTTTCTATTACTTTTCTAAGGAATGCATATGTCAAAATACTGACAGATCTAATAATGAATTTTAATCATACTTTTTGCAATATCCGTTGGGAAAATATATTAGTGCCACAATGAAAAATTTTCTCTTCTTCCTATTAAGACACTAGAAATATATACTATATATATATATATATATTTTTTTTTTTTAGAATTAAAGCCTTATACTACATTTAGGCCTTTTCTGGAAAGTGTTGCCCTCTTTCGTACCTAAAGTTCCCCAAAACTCTTATACGAAAATTACCTTAAGCCGGCTATTGAGTTCGGGTCGCATGCTGTTGCTCCAATTTCTAGCTTTCTCTGCAGCGAAATTTCCGGAGTCTGTGTATGGGCCTACCGCAAGCAGAAACTTGGTCAACGCTCTCTCGTTCTCCATATCCAGCTCTCAGACCTGTCAGACTGCTGAATAGGCGCTCTTTTGCCAGCATTTTCGCTCTTTTCCACCGAATGTTCTCTCTTTTACCCCAAATTTTCCTCTGAAGCCATGGCCTCGTGCGCCCCGTCGCTCGGTGTCAGTTGAGTTTATGTCTTCATCGGATTGGGTCTGCTCGAAATTTATTTGCATGCCGGTCAGGCCTTACCCCTTGGAGTATGCTCTATAAATTAAACATAAATCAGTTGCACGACAAATCATTTGATTTCATTTGACGAAGTCCTTCGCTCTACACTAAAATTGGTGACATTTCGACTTTGCTCACGTAGTCCATGCATGGATGGGCTTTAAGTCCAGACCGAAATGGTTTGACTCTGCCAAACAACCTGCAGCCATTGATGAGTGAGTGTCAAGGGTCACAGCGAATTAGTGAGTACTGGCAGATTACGGGGCAGTCTGTAGGTTGACACGGAATTGATAAGCAAATAGCCATTTAATGGGCCTGAACTGAATACGCAAAGTAATCAGAGTGATTAGCCGAATGAGGTTGAGGCAGTTATATTTTGTTCTGCGTATCACGATTCGATATTTAGAAAATCGATCGTGACCCACCCATACGCGACACTCCTTATAAATAAATATATATAAATAAATTGTTTGTCCGCCTGACAACAATTCAGACACCCACGTAAGGCAATAAATCAAATAAAGGGAAAATAATGTCTCGGAAAAGAATTTGTTCAGTTTTCGGAAACTTTTCATATATTTACCTTGATTTTACAGATGAAACTTTACGATTGATTTTTAAAATTATTAGAATTTAAAATTTTTTGGAATATTTTAAAAATTATATAAGCTCAAGAATACCAGATATACGAGCTCTGTTTTGTTTGGAAATTGACATTTTGGATTTTTTTCTTGTTTTGTTTTAAAATAACTGGCCAATAAATCTTTTGTAAGCGCACTAATGCATTAATAATGTATTAAATTTATTCCAATCCCCCTCAATTATGCTCAGGATGGTTAGGAATAAGGAGCTAAATGTTCTAACCCTTTGTTCCCTGCTGTAGGCATACTGGTTAACCCCATTCCAACCGGGGGTATTGCGTTTTGCCACGTCATAGGAAATACGCAATAAAATCAAATCATGCTCAAAATTTGATGAATATTCATGGCATTAAAAGCTCTTGAATTATTAACGACGAAGATTTTCAGTTGGCCAAATGCTCTTCCAAAAAGCACTTGGCAAGCACATACACCACATCTGCATATAGTCATGCATATTCCCTTTCTCTCTTATCCTTTCGATGGCTGAAACTGTTCAATTATGAATTTTTGACATTGTCTCCCTGCCAGCAGCGAAGAAGTCCGGGGAAGAAGGTGCAAAATAGGCGAAAAAGGCCGGGAGATGGCGGATGTTGATGGTGAATTGGGGCTAACAGCCCTTAAATGGGCTTGCAATTCACCCTCTCGACTCACCTTCGCTGACTGAAGCCCTGAGTGTGCTCAAGAGTCATTGAAAACATCTTTGCCGGAGTGCATCCGAATGATCCCCAAAACAGAAAGGAGCAGTACAAGTGAAAGTACCAACAAAGGCGCTGATTAGACGATGGAAGATACAAAAGAAGTAAAGTGACATACTAGATGCACGTTAATTGAGCTGGAAGAAAACCAAAAGAAAGCCGAACCAGACTTTACTGGTGGAATGACATCGTCAGTCCTGGCCCATCAGGCAAAGAAAGTCGTTTATCTACTGTTTATGTTGGTATACTCGGGCTTGAGCTATATTTTCTTGCCAGATTATGAATAATTGGAATCGCTTATATATGTGAAGAGCACTATTAAGGTGACTTGGGTAATAATATCCATATTCGTTTTTTTTTTTTTCTGACATATTTGCAAAAAATTTTTTTTCAATATTCGCTGTAATATTAATTGATTAATTGTCCTCAGAGAATATTTTTAACGAGCGGAGCGGTCAGGTCCATACAATTGAATACCAAGACAACCTTAAAATACATAAAAACGAGACCAAATTATTACTTAATTATTTTTAATCGTCTAATTTTACTGAGCGCAAATGTTGCTTCTTTGGTCAGTTTTATATTTGTCTCTCTACAGCCAAACAATCCATCTTGTTGATTTCACTGCAAAATAAAAAAATAAAAATATTTCTTACTTGAGAAAATTGGTCACGTCGCCGGTCTCAGGTATAAAACGGATATTGTAAAATTAAATTGATTCTCTTTGGCTGTACACCCAACCGCCACCATATTTTTTCATTTTGTCTGGTTGATTTAGATTTTATTATTTTTTTTTGTTGCGGAAGCTGCTATATATACATATATATTGTGTGCAAAATAAATAAATATAAATGCTGGTTCATCATTCTCATTTTCATCAACAGAACGTTACACATTTACGTGACAGATTAGGGAGTGATAGATAGAAGGCCAGCAAGCAGAAAATGATAGACCAGGATAATAATTTTGAAATGAATTTTCAAACCCTCCCGGCTATTGAGCTTGTGCAGCGGAAGCAAATAAATTAAGAGCAAGTAAGAAAGCTTCAGTCGAGTTTCCTCAAATATCCATTCCCATAAGCCCTTTCTGTGCTTAAATATCATTTTATTCCCTTAAATACCACTATAGTTGAAAGTATTAAGTTGGCCGGTATAAACTAAGAAACTTATACACTCAGTCCGGTTTTCGTGAGATAAATAATAGTTTTACTATATTTACAGTACACTGTCAGCAAACGCCTTAAAATTAAAGCAGCCTAGAGAGAGAGATGGTAAAATAACAACGTAAAAACACTTCTGTAATTGAAGGCGAAGAAATTGAAAGAAGCGCAACACTATGTGGCAATTGTCTTGCAGCCAGTTATAACAAAAGTCCACTACGAGAAGTGAAAAAAGGCGGAAGTAAAAACAGCGGGAAACGATATCGCTATATCTGCGACTGTATGACGCAGCATGTGTGTCCGTCGCCGCTGCCGTGACAATCCCAATCAAAACACGAACAAGAACCCCTTCAACAATTGTATCAAACAGTTAAATGAATCCAGGGATATGAAGAGAATTGGCGATACATCTCAAATGAGTATTTCGTCGCATGTTCCACAAGGCGATGTAAAAAATCTAAGATTTCTTTGTGAATGGCGACCGCTACAAGAAAGTGTTTTGTCATTATAATATCCCCTTTGTCTCAAATAAAATCGATATATCAAAAAGTAAAAGTTTCTCTAAATTTAAAAATAAATGTATAATAATTATAATATGTTTGCAGTACTTGGAAAATAACTAATTTGAATTAAAACACAACAATGAAATTACCTTATACAAATTATAAGATTAAGAATCAGTTTTATTTGTCGGTTACAGTTAACTGGTTAACCATTAAAGGTCCGTTTCTCGTCTTAATATTTAAATTTCTCAGACTGATAATGTCCCTGCTAAGACAATTTGGACGTTACCCCGTTAATGTGAGGGTACCGGACTTTTCTGGATTGACAAAATAACAGCTGAGTGTAGAAAACCAACTGATGAATATGAAAATGTAACACATGAAAAGATTCCTTTTATCACATGTATGAAAAAATGATAACATTTTTTTGAAAAGATATTGAAATGATTACTGCTTAAAATAACTTTAAACTTAATCGTGTTCACACACTTGGTAACACAATTGGCAGCACAAAGAGTTTGTGTCTAATCTCTTAGTCACTAAGTATTAATTTTCAGCTAGCAAAACTCGGCCAAGTGCCAAGAACAATGTTGACGACCAAGCTTGGCAAGAGATTAAGAAAAAAGTCGTGAAAAATTTCGCCTATGTTAAAAAATTGATCAAAATAATATAAATAAAAGAATACATATAGTGGATTAAAATTCAAAACAAACGTTTTTATTTGAATGATTAATTAAAAAGTCATTTTAATTGTGCTTAGGAAGTTAAACTATTATCAAAAAATGTTCTGGTTAGCTAAGCGAAATTATATCTACGATTCAACGGGTAACGAAGTGAGTTTTAGGAAAAATAAATCATTGAACACCCCATGCAATTTTACCAAAATAAAAATAATTGAAACCCTTCATAGATGAGAATTTTGCATTTAAGAAAAATATAAGACACAAAGAGGTAACGCCAACCTGACGGTCTCAAAAGAAATTTGAAGGAGAAATATCCGACAGTATAAAGTATATATATATTTTCGATCAGCGTTACCAGCCGAGTCGATTTAGCCATGTTTGTCTGTCCGCCTTTCTGTCCGTGTGCAACAACAGATCACAGCGACTATACATAGGAGCTAGAGTTACAAAATTTGCTGACAACATTTGAATCTGTAGCATGCAGATCAAGTTTGTTTTAAAACTCGGCCACGCCCTGTTCCGTCCTCAAAAGTCATGAAAAACGTTAAATAAGCTATACTAGTAATTTTTGGTTCAAAGTTAATAAATAAAATAAATGAATAGAACATTTGTCTTTTTTTGGTGTGGTTCAAAAAGTTTTTAGCAACATTTGTCATTTTTAGGTTTTGATCAACATGTTTCTAGAAAACTTTGCCATCATTTATTAACATTTTCTTTTTTCCATGTTGATGTGCTATTTAATTTCACCCACAATGTTTTGGGTACCGGGTATCTCACAGTCGGTCACACTCACCTGTAGCTTCCTACTTGCTTTGTTCAGAAATGCATTGGCTAAGACACATTATAGGACAACATGGGTACAAAAAGGCAGCTGTTTGACAAAAATACGAATTTTAATTAATAATTTTATATTCATGTATTCATAGCTGTTAAAAAAGGCCCCTAATCAATAAATCAAGCAAACTAGAGAATAAATTTATGGGTTAAGATGTACGAGTCAAATACATAGTTCCAGTAGATCTTGAGATGAAAAACCTTGCAGGACTAGGCTGGTGGAAGAGCGCTCACTTCATTATGACTTTCAAAATAATATAATTTGAGAAGTATTATAAAGACCTTTTTATGTTAAATTAATTTTATTTTGAACTTATTTATTTAGACTTATTATTATTGCGCTAGCCACATTTGGAAAAAATAAATTTTCGCTTTAAACTAATAATAAGTATTATTATTTTTAGATATATATGTATATAACATGTAGCAGAAATGGTTTTGGACTACTTATAAAGATTACACAGGTCGACAAAGATCGAACTTTTTTCGAGCCAGCAAATAAAAGCCATTGATTCTGATAGATCTTAACCGGTACATTACTAGTCCGTAACTGAAAAGTTTCCGTCACGTACCAAAAACACATTCTCTGGAAATTTTTGATTATAATATATATAGACAAAGTTGAATTTATTTTTAAAGTATTCAACTTTATACCAATCAATTTCTCAAAAGTTGAAAAAAACTTTAATGTTTCAAACGCAAAGCAATCTCTAAAAAAAATTTCAGATATCAGGGCCACAACATAGCCAAAATTTGCGACAAAACTAAGTAAGTAAAATGCATTATAACTAAAGAACGAGAGGTCCCTCATTAGATATTCTTGTTTAATATTGAAGTAGAAAGGCCAACGCTTTTTTTTAAGCCTAATACCAGCTCTGGGCTACGTAAGGTTTGGGAGTTATTAAGCCTTGAAAAGTGTCGATTCAAACAGTGCATGATACTTTGACCGCGATATTCTCAAAATTGGTACCTGATGGTAACTTTTCAGTTTCGGACTAGTAATGTACCGGTTCAGATCTATCAGAATCAATTGCTTTTATACGCCGGCTTTTTTTTATCGACCAGTGTTATTTACTTTATTATATTTAATTTTTATTTGTATATTTCTTTTTATCGATTTTTGATTTAAAAAATTGTTATTGCTAACCCCTTAACATAAGCGGAATTTACTTAAATTTTCTTCTTAACCTGATAAGTTTGATGGCACGGGGAAGGGCACGAGTTGAACAAACTCCTTATTTAGGTTGATGGGCTTGAAGTTAAGAAATTCCTTTTCCTGTTTTTTCAGCAAATGAAGCATGTCGCGTTATGTTTTGTCAGTCCTTAAAAGCACCACACAATTTGCACACACGTAAACACGGGACCGTACGCTGTCAGTAAATCCTTCACTCTTACACGGACACATCAAAAAGCCGCATTTATCATGCAAAGATGGAACTTTCTGAGGAAGTCGGCAACGGAAAGCTTTTTAGTGCTGTATGTTTTTAGTTTCTGCAGGTTGGAGTAGTAATAACAGTGTGTCTTTTTGTTTTTCTATTTTTTGTTGGTTTTGCTGAAAGAAAATTAAAAGGGGTTAGAAAGGTAGACAGGACTGTGTGGGCTTATATCCTTACTGATACTAGAATTGTTGGTTAATCCTCCGGCAAAATAAAGCTATTCTGAGTTTCGTTCTTGAAAATAAAAAACTTTAGTTTACTTTAATTCATTTTATTAAAAATAACAATATACTCTTTATTCAGGTATATATTGCTTTTTTATTGATTATTTAATGGGACAATTTAATAATTTGATAAGTGCAAAATACTGAAAGTAAATGTTAAATGTAAAAAGCTGTCGTTCCCCACATTCTCTGCCCTAAAATGATTCAATTAAAGATACGATTTGCATACGATTTCATATTATTTTCAATTTAACTTTTTTTCCGACAGCAATTACAACGGCAAATAAATTACATTAAAGTAGGCAGAGACACATGTGCCATGCTGTAGACAACGAAAATTAAATGCCAGTCGTGTTTAAGTGCATCAGTCAAGGAAGAACGACTGTAAAGCAAACTGATATTTATTTTATACTGATCTTAAAAAGCAGGAGTAATTACTGTTTCATTTTAGGCATAAATGTTTATTTAAGTTTAAATGTCTTAATAAATGCATTTAAATCAGATAAGATAATGTGCAATGTAGAATATTAAAATGATGGCTCGGCATGCGGCATGCATTCACTCCTGTTTGGAACATTTATATATTTTCCTTATAATTTTTCAGTGAGGCGCCTAAAAACTCATAAACACTCTGGCGATCCAGAACTACATTGCAAAAGCATTACTTTCTCGGGGGCATTGCAATTTTTCTTCATAAATATCCACAAATACATTTCCACTTTCCTGTGCGCTGCTCGTTATGTTGTTTCAGTTGTCTTTTCAATTTGCATATCAATGGGCAGCGGATTCCCTCGAATTCGACGCCCATCGCATGCATCCATCAGCATTTCCATATGTCGACATCGCCATCGTCATCGACAGCGCGGGAAAGAACAACACTTTTGGCCCGGAGCAAAGGCAATCGGGCAATTTGTTGTTGTCATTTGGCACCTGTGAAGTTGTGCGCTGCACTGCCCGTTTTAAATTCATTTAACCGCAAAAATGTCAAGCCACAAAAGAATTAATGCCAGTCCCATTTCCCAAACCGTTTTTTTTTTGCTGATGCTGAATTTAATTACTTAAGCGGCTGGCATCGAAAAAACGGCAGGAATGAAGTTAGTACTTGGAACAATATACGTAAAGGTATACATGTTTGTGAATTTATGCCCATCGCATTGTATTTGATCGGCTGAAACCTTAGTTCAAATCAAGCGTCTACGTGATAAAAAAATAATTAGCTGGAGAAAACCGAATTATTTATTTTCAATATTTAGGTAGAACGCTGCCACACATAGTTGAAAAATGGCAACGGAACCTTCATATTTGTTACAAATAAATAAATATTCATATTTGTGTTTTGCCATTGCGAATACTTACATAATATTTATAGTTAGTATGAAATGGTCGTTATATTAGCCATTGCTAAATACAAATATTTATTAATTTCACCTGTATTTCATAAAAATCAGTGTCGGCGTGTGTCTCGCTTAACCTATACCCAGTAGCGTAATTTCTAACTTAAAGTCTTCAGAGTATTCTGCACTTTTAGCCAGAATCCGAGCTGAAAGCGATGAACGAGAGAGAATCGTCGCCATTTGCCCGTAAGTGCCAAGTGCTCGCATCCCAACGGGATATTCCCCTGCTGCAAGCAATTGCTGCTGCCTACAGAGAGCCCGTCAGAGCTCCCCGGTTAAAATATTCGATTTCTGGCACTTGCCAGCCAACTCTTTAAATATGCATTATGTACATTTGTAGCACGCCCCGAGGCGGAGGTTCTTGCTGAGGGAGGAGCAGGGAAAAGCCATTGGTGCTAGTGCCTAATGGCACTTAAGCTTAGGCATCTCCACGGGTGGAAGGGCCTCCCGACACTACGACTTCCTTAGGCTCCGGCCCTCTGATGGGCCCACTATATCATGGATGGTCCTGGAGAAACGTGATTCGTTGACGCTCTCCGACTTTGGTTTGGTTCCGCATTTCGCATTTTTGCCTAGGTGGAAATGCAAATTTCAAGAAAATCAGATTTCGTCTATGGATTCCATGCTGCTCCTGCATAATTTATACGCACAATGCAAGCATCCAAAAGTTCGTGAGGTACTGCACAAGAAGCAGAAACCTTGTAATGTAGGATGTAATATACATAGACACTTAAGGAGTATCCTATATTTATATCGCTCCTCAATGAATCCGAAAGCCAGTAAGGGGCAGAAGTGACTGTAATCAAAATATTAAAAACATGTAAGAGGTATAAGCGGGATCGGAAATTTGACATTTACCTTTTCCTTAGCTATTATATTCGTTGCATATTATTTGTAAATTCCAAATTGGGATCCTGTAAAGAGGTCCCAATAATAAGACTTATACATGTGAGTTTTTGTAAGAAACTGATTTTATTTAAAACGGTCTCCGCCTCATATACTCCATTGGATTCTAATTTTACTCTTATATATGTTCTACGCAGAGGCCGAAAGGGATGATTCTCGGTGACAGTTCAAGTGTCGCGCATTTGGGAGACATGTGCATTTACGGCTCCCGGTTCATATACACACTTATGAGCAGAGCCCAAAAAATAACCTTATACTTCTAAACATTCATGTTCGTCTATACAGATCCTAATTGTATTTTACCACTTAATAATTGGTAAACTTATTTTTATTATTACTACTTATTTTAAATTGCATGTTGAAGAACTCATCTCTTGCGTCCTTTTTTTTATATTTTATCCAATTAATTTGTTGTCGCCATATATATTTCTGTACTTGGGTCCAGGAAAAAATGTTACCATGAGACTCCAAAATGACGCTGCAAAAGTCCGTGCTGCATAGCCGCGAGCAGCATTAACACAATCTTTGTAAATAAGCTTTTATCCGTTGAACGCAGCAGCTCTCAAACGTATTGTCCGAACCGAGACTGAGGGGCCCATTCTCTTTATCTCCGAATGCCGGAGCTTTTGTTTGAGTAACAACGAGGGGAGCGGTAGTAGCAGCAGCAACGGCAGCGGCTCAAAAGGTTCAGACGTGCACCGGGGCGTATGCGTAATGTTTCCACTTTTTTGTCCATACATGTGCCTCCCAGTGTGTATGTTTGTGTTGAAGTCTTTTGTGTGCCAACGGTTGTAATTATTGCCGCTGCTGCTTCCACATATAGAAACATACGTATTTCTGACTTTTCTTTCCTGCCCGATCTTGTTCTGCTTTTTCTTCCTCCGAGCCTTAGCGACTCCGTGCTTTTGGAGTGTTGGCTTCAAATTTCCAAGCCTTTTGTCTGCGCTAATTAGCACAGTTTGTGGTCTTTTGACTGTGGAATGGCCCTCTTCGTATGGGAGTCAAAGTGTAAAAGCTTCTGCTAATTTCAAATTCATTAATATTAAAGAAGTTGACACTATTATAAGGTTTTAAGTACTAATATATATTGATAAATCTATTACGTTTCAAGAAAAGTTTAGACAAATTTAAAATTATCAAAGACCCAATTTAATTTAATTTTAACTTTCAATTAAAGAAGATTATTTTCTAAATTTATTAAAAAACAAAAAATGTCTTTAATAAAGAGATTGCAATGCGCCCGTGAACAAAGACTCTGCATTCGAGATCAGGCCCATCCAGAAACTATAACTTTTTAAATATGGATCTATCAAATATGAGTATATCGATAAATATTTATAAAAAAAACTCCAAAAGGCGCGATTTTAAAAATGTTGACTCGCTACTGACCCAGTTCGGTGCTAATGAATACAAAATCGAGTATAATTTATGAGAGGGCTTTCAATTTAGGCCTCAAGAAGTATTTTTATTATTCGCAAATGGCACCGTATGCACCACATTTTTTAACCCAGTCGTCGAAGTCTTTGCCCATTTAGATGAATCGCATTTAAAATGCTAACTCAACATAATTTCAATTCCACAAATTCTAAATCAATTAATGTTAAGCTCTTACCGAAAAATGTCAACTTTTTTGCGCCGGGGGGATTGTGCTGCGAACCGGGGGTGCCGCTGGAGTGGCCCAAATTGGAAACAACAAATGTCAGCAGCTTTATGTTGTGCCGGACATCGACAACAACAAACAAGAACAACAACAACAGCAACAATAAAGGCAACTACGACAGACAAATACAATGTATAAATGATGATGTGGCTGATGATGAATGCACAAGTGTGTGCCGGCGACTGCGGCTGTGTGAGTGCGAATAAAAGGGACGTGTGTTTGTCTATTTGTGTGCATGTGTGACAAAGTGAATACGAAATTTGCATACGTTGGCTTTACGACTGAATATAGGGAAAGAGTTTGCCTTGGCTACCAATTTACGAGCAGATCACCCAAATTGAAGGACTATCCATCCCTGTCTGTCGTTCGGCCATCTGCCTCTCGCTCGCTCTGCCGCTCATCGATGTGCGCCTGTGTTTGTGTGTGGGTCTCGTCTCTTGTCATTTCAAATTTCCAAACATTTCTCCGCAAAAAATAAACGTTTTCAGCTTGAACCACATGATTGCGGTACTAAATTAAATTATGGCATTACTGAATACAAAATTCATTCTAAATTTATGGGAGTTTCACTGCAAGTTTATGTCAATGCAAAATTGTAAAATGTCTAGAAGTAAATAAGGTTTATTCAATAGGGAGTTCATAAAAATCACAGAGTTAACCTGCTTAACTGAATTGAGTTACTTACATGAGTTACTAGTGTAACTATTAATGATAATTAATTACTTGGTTAACCTACTCAGAAAGTATATGTGTATTGTATTGCACAAAACTACCCAGTGGCGCAAAATCTGTCATACTTCGAATGCAGTAAGCATTCAAATTCATACTACAACATGCTTTACTTTTCCATAAGCTTGGCCGCCTTTTCTGCTGTATACCTTCAAAATCGCCTACTTCGAATCGAGCAAGTAGGCGATTAGCCGAGCACACATCGTTCTGTATTACCGTCCTATACACTGTTGCATATAGGACTGTAATTCAGATGCTTTACTGAATGGTATACGACGTATGTATATAGGATTATAATGCATATGCATTACTGGCTTGTATAACATGTATATAGGATTGTAATGCAGATTGAACTGACTGGCAACAGTTTTATATTTCTAGCAAAATAATAGATAATCCGCATACAATTGTATCAATATTTGAGTATTTTTGACTAGAACTAAATGTTTGTTCATTATTTTTTTCCTTTTTTATCGAATTTTGTTTGCGAAACGACCATTGTTGGTTATAGGCGCACCCCAATATTGTAGCATCTGTCGTTCAACCCATCCTCTTTAACTTCATCTACACGTAAGAAAAACAATTAGAAATTGATCAATTAAAAATCAGAATGTTTCGTGTTCATTACTTGATGCAATAATTATAATGCGTCTTTGTGCATCGGCCAGCCGCCGTATATTATGTTTGCTAAAGCCTCTTTTAAACATTACACTTTCAAAACTCACTAAATCGTTATAAAAACTTAAAAAAATGCATTTTCAAAACACTCCCGACACACACTTATACTTGCAAATAGTAAAGTTTCAGATGAAAAGACAAAATTATATATACAAATAAATTTACACAAACAACAAACACACACAGTCGCAGGTACCGAACACAGAAATGTATAACAAAGCAAAATAACATAAGCCGAACGATTGCCGAAGCTTTGACAGGCAGGGACAAAAACAATGTCCCATTACAGTCCTGTGTTCTAACAGCTGGAGAAACGATTGATTACGAATGTACCTTCGACGATGCATCTTGTAGAATTACCACATTCGGTCGTAGCAGGATTGCGCCACTGGGTATATAAATATCGAACAAATGACACCCTAAAAATTTTTTTTTTCAGGTAACTACTTGTTTATTTTTAATCCATTCGTTATTTTATTATTTAGTAACTTTGAACTATTTTTTTTGAATTAAGCAAATGAAAATATTTAAAATCAACTGCGTTGCATACACTCCGGGCAGGTCATGTCAAGAAGTGTTACTATTACGGTGCCCCAGATTAAAAATCGTAGTACCAGACGAATCATGGGAATCATTAAGGGATTCAGAAATAGTAATTTACAATTGTTCGATTCGCTGTACATTCCATTAGAAGCAAGCCGAAGCTTATGTTTAATTATAATATAATATATATTGGCTAATTTCCCCGATCGTTCCTATAGCAACTAGATGATATTTTGGTCCGATCTGGCCCATTCCGACAAATACACTAATGGAAATTGAAAGAAGATTTACTCCAAAAATTCATTCAGATAGCTCTAAAACTTAGCAATTACTTTGCTTAATAGCGGACAGACGGACAGACGGACAAACAAACGGACAGACGGACATGGCTAAATCGTCTCGGCTGTTGATGCTGATCAAGAATAAACATACTTACATAGCAGTGGTCCGCATCATTACAGTCACATGCCAACATTGCATTTGTATGGGTGAAAAATGAACGATCTATATCTAGATATCAGTAAAAAGATAGCTAACATTTTCTGTAATATAGCAAAAAAATAGTTATTCCCAAAAAACTAGCCATTGAACTCTGGACAAGGCTTAATCAAGCCACACAATTACAATTTAACTGCACTAATTCTTCTGTTCTCTTTTGTGAATATTGCGCGTCTGCAAACAAGAGCGCCGGTATAGGAGTTCGATATCTCGCGAGATATGACCTTGCCGACCACTGCTTGATAGGATCGGAAATGATAATCAATGGTAGTCAAAGAAACATTAATGCAGTGTGTAAAATTTCAAGCCGATCGATCGAATATTTTTTGGGGTTCGTAGGCACCGACTTCAGCAATTTTAAGAAAAACGCTTTAGAATCTTTTACTGCACATGCAATCACTTTGAAATTGTCTGGACGTTTTTAAGGACAACATTTCTGAAGAGTGTTACTTTCGATAAAAAAAACATAATTTGTTGTTGATAATCTAAATAGAAATAGCCAAGTAGATATATTCATTTTTCTTTTTTTGACAAATTTAATCTACGGAAAATCCGTTGGGCTTTATTACCTCTTACTTCACTTTTATAAAGAACTTAAGAAAACCTGGCCCTAGCTATTTTTTAGTTCAATGCTTTTTTTGCAATTACTCTTCAGCCTTCGTTCACTCAATTTCCACCTGAGTGTCCTGAAAAGCAAAAGGTAGCTCATTATGCTGTCTATTTACAATATGCTTAAGCAACCAGACCTTCCGGTGTTTCGTGTACTGCCCACCAACACCCAACACCCACAGCTCCTTGGAGTGCATTGTAGTGGCACTTGCCGCTTTCCTTTTGCCTCCTGGGGCAGTGAAAATTTAAATTACTTTGGTTACGTCAAATAATGTTGCCTGCGGTGCTGTCCAGGACTTGGAACATAACGGCCAGAAAGTAACGAGCAGGTGGTAAAGGGGTGGACAAAGGATGCCAGAGCCACCATTTTTGCCGGCAAAAAGCAGCAATTTATAGTGGCTACCGAGGGGAGTATAGTGATTAATTTGACGTGGCCATCACATAGCACCAAAAGGCAAATACAATCCATTTTTCTTCCTTACTATCTTTAATCATACTCAATACCCAATATACCATTGGCATTTTCGTGATCGGGATAAAATATAATAATAATAATAATATAATTGATATTTAGTGCCCATTCCATGTTCGTCAACTGAATATTAAAAAAGAACGAGTTAACTAATTAATTATGACATAACTCTACCCTAAATGTGTTACATAAAACTTAATCTTCGTTTTCAATCGTGCTGGTTCTTAGTTATAAAGATTTGGCTGGGATCATTTTTTAACGAGCAGCGAAATATAAAACAAAATAGAGAAAAAGCTACTTGCAGGCAATATTTTATGGTAATTTTATGCAATAAACGCTGAAATGTTTGTCATCAATTTTCTTAACTCATATTTCATGTGCAACCCAACCGCCAACCCAAGCATTTCACCCACTTAGTCAACGGAGGCTTGCACTTTCTTCGTGGCATGCTAAAAGGATGGAATTGAAGGAGAGCTGCGAAAGTGTGGGTAAGCCTGGTATAAATTCAAACACTTTTTTCTATCCGTTGTCTGCTTTAAGCGCCGCCTCCCTTGTTTCCCAACTTGGCACTATTGTACTGCGTTTTACCTCTCACTGTCTGAATGATTTTAAGCCAGACGCGAAGTGCAGCTCACTAATAAACAGGGTGCCATATTATCAGGTGTAACATCTTCACAACAAAAACTTTTCAATAATACAATTAGAGTGCTGTACAAAAAAAATGGATTATTGTGGATTAAGGCTATTCGGTATAATAATAAAAACGTGTTGACCTGGATCTTAACAGAGTGCCCTGTATGGGGAGAACTATCTTTTATAGGGGTTG
>VNJO01004568.1:0-22473 GCA_008042535.1 Drosophila tani
GATACTATCGACAAAATAAAATGGGTTTAAAAAATTTACTTTGCTTATACAAACCAAATTAAATGGCATAATTTATATAAGATTTTATGAATTAAACAAAAAAACAATTAAATTCAATCACATAACTATCTATATAGAATTTATATATAGATAGTTTTCGATATTAATGATTAAGAATTAATTTAAAATGTTTCGGTCCTATATTAAGAATATAAGAATTTATGATTATATTTATTTTTTTATTATATTTATTGGCAAATTTAAAAATTTTATACGAATTCATTGATTTGCTGCTAACGCGATGTGTATCGATAGTAGAAATAAACAATCGATGATGACCCGGAGCACAGAATCATCGATAATATCGATAGGATCGGCGATAGTTTTACAGCTCTATAATAGGGTTACTATGCTTTTCATATTTCAATCACATAACTGTCTATATAGAATATATATATATAGATTGTTTTCGATATTAATAATTAAGAATTAATTTAAAATGTTTTGGTCCTATCTTAAGAATATAAGAATTTATGATTATATTTATTTTTTTATTATATTTATAGGCAAAAACGAATATACGAATTCACTGATTTGCTGCTAACGCGATATGTATATATTGTGACCCGGAGAACAGCATCATCGATAGTATTGTCGATAGTTTTACAGCTCTATTTTGAAATTATGAATATTTTTGACAAAAAGATGAATGAAAAGTAGATCCAGCGCATACTTTCTTGGTCGCCACAGCATAATGCGATGCTCCTTAAGCTGTGGCAGGAAGACATTCCTGCTTTGTACCCAATTTTTCTTTGATATACAAGATTTCAAAGCTCCAAACATAGATATCAATAGCCGAGCCTTAAATGGCTCGGTTAACTTTGAAAAGAAAGCCTGAAATGGACGCCGCTCCAATCTAAATGTAAACAAAGCCGGATCAGCTGTTCCTCCCATTCACATGTCGCCCAAGAATGTAGATGGAGCAGTGGAATCACCTACATTCAATTTGTAAAATTATATTGAAGTGAAATTGCACTCTTACTTGGTAATTGTTCTTCTAGCAAGATATTTATTAACAGATTAAAGTAAAGTTACAAAGTATGTTACAGTTTGGGTCCAAATGCTAATTGCCGCCAATGTTGTTGTTGTTAGGTAGTTTTTATTGCTTTTCGACATTATGTACAGAGGTGGAATTTCTACAATTTCTGTTAGTTTCTTCTTACAATACTTATCTAGTATTTGCTGTTTCGCTGTCTCAAAGTTTACATTTTCTAGTTGGTTTAATTTCGTCGCTACCCCCTTTCAAGGGTAGATCAGCGCTATGTCCTAAATGGGTCTAGAAATAGATATTATATTATAAAGTTTCAGTTCCTCGCGGGGATTTGGTTCGTGTTCTTGAGGAATGGGTGTTGTTGGTGTTTAGCTTTTAGCCCTCAAATACCGGCTGACTCTGCCGGCTTGCGGTAGATGCGCCCCTTCTTGCGCATGTATTGGTGGATGAAGTCGTACGACTTGTGGCGGACAGATTCAGAGCAACACAGGGGCTGTCCACCCACCTCACAGTAACGCATCTCCTTGACAGAGATGTGTTGGCTTAGCTGGAGGAAGGAGAGAGGGGATGTTAAAGGTTAATACATTGCAGGCAAAGCATGGAAGAGAGAGAGAGAGAGAGGGAGCTGGGAAAATTAGCTAAAAGAAATGCTTATTCCCTATTGCTGGTACATTGCAGGCAAAGCGTGAAAGAAAGAATGCGATGAAAAACTAAAAAGAAACTCCCAAAAAGAACTCCCAAAAAGAAATTCATTCGCTATTGCTGGTACATTGCAGGCAAAGCATGGAAGAGAGAGAGAGAGAGAGAGCTGGGGAAAAAAACTAATAAGAAACTCTCGTTCCCTACTGCTTGTACATTTCAGGCAAAGCGTGGAAGAGAGAAAGCTGAAAACTAAAAAGAAACTCGTTTTTTACTGCTTGTACATTGCATGCAAAGCGTGGAAAAGAGAGAGAGAGAGGGCTGGGAAAAACAGCTAAAAAGAAACTTGCATTCTCTATTGCATGTTCATTGCAGGCAAAGCGTGGAAGAAATAATGCGATGAAAAAAACTAAAAAGAAACTCCCAAAAGGAACTCCTAAAAAGAAGTTCATTTGCTATAGCTTGTACATTGCAGGCAAAACGTGGAAGAGAGAGCAAGAGAGATATGGGAGAAACCTAACTATTTTTAGTTCTTGCGAGCTAGAAAGCCAACTCTACTGCCCAAGTGGAATCCCCTTCAACTCACCCTCTTGATCAAGAACTTGTAGTCCTCATCGCTGCAAATACGTCCCACTCGGCAGCTTTCCTTGCGATAGGGACGCAGTATATCGGCCACAATGCCGCTCAGCTCAAAGCGGAACTTCTCGTGGGCCTCGCGTAGGTTTACGGGTGGTGGCGCAACGAGAGGGGGCCTGCAATTAAAAATATAATAAATACAATAAAACAATTAAGAATATTTCCTGCCACAGCTTAAGGAGCATAGCATTATGCTGTGGCGACCACGAAAGGCGGCGCTGGCTCTACTTTTCATTCATCTTTTTGTAAAAAATATTCATAATTTCAAAACCAATAAGAAATTAGAGAAAGGTTAGAAGGCTTAGAGAAGGAACTAACGAAATATCGCTTAAGAATCGATATTTTTAAGTATTTCTTATGAGAGCCTCGAAAATGTATTTTTCGGTATTTTTTGTTAGTATTTTTTGTGGAATACCCTGTGTTTCCTCGAATATAATAAAACAAGAAGGTTAGACCCAAGTGCTGTACTTACATCTTGTTCTTCTTGGCGCGGTTATCCGCTGCGCGCTGCTTCTTGGCCTCCGGCACGTGGGGCGGCATGGGCAGCTTACGCTTAGTGCCACTCGCTTGCGCCTCCTTGACCATGGCTGCCAGAGCAGCCGCCGCACTGGTGCTGGGTCCCATGTTAAGGGCATCCAGTTCATCGACTTTTTTGGCTTTTTCGGCGAGGGGAGCCGCTGGAGTAGCACCGCCACCAGTAGTTGCCTCACCCGCTTCCTCATCGGAGGAGTAAAGATAGCTTTGGATGGGCAAGGCCTTTGTGGAACCATCTTCAGTCGTAGCGGCGGAAGCAGCCGCAACAGCGGCAATGGCATCGGGTCTGCGGCGACGATAGATCTCCTTGCGGCGCCGGATCTTCTCCTTGTTCTCCTTGTACTTGCGCGACTCCAGCTGATTGTACAAGCGATCCTCATCGCGCCTGGGACTGATCACGCGAACGGAGACCAGGCGATTGCGACGAATCTCGCGGCGCTCCTTGACCTTGGCCTCGACGTACTGCGCCAGGGACTTGACGCTGAGCGAGCCCACATAGTCCGAGTGCACCTGAATGAGCTCCTTGGCCAGCAGCTCGGGATCGTTTTGCAGCTCATGCAAAGGCTGTGTGGCATCCTCCTCGACGAGGGTCTGGAGGCGCTGCTCGGCACTTGGTGGCTCCCATTGCGTTATGCGCTCACGTAGATTGTAGTAATAAATATCACCGTCGGGGGTCAGTTTCCAGGTCCAGGACAGAGGCAGGGGATCCACACCGGGGGGCAGCTTGTACTCCACGGGAGGAGCTACCGATGGTCCCTCTTCCTCCGGCGAGACCATGGCCTGGGCCTGGAGATCGGTGCGCTGCGGCGTGGGCACGGGCATGTCATCGCTGTTGAACCACTCGCCGGTCTCGGTGTTCTGATAGAAAGGCAGATGCTTGGGATCTGTCTTGAGGTCGGCGCCAAAGAACTCGCAGCGCAGCTCATGCTCGCGCCAATCCTCGCTGCAAACGCGCTTCTCCGCCTCGTCCTGGGCGACCTAGAGAAGAGAGGAAGGGAAGGGTTATAGGTTAAGTCCTCTGCGGCATATTTTCGAAAATTAAATGCAGGTGATTCCACTGCAACATTTACATTATCGGTTTTCTTTACATTTGAATTGGAACGGCGTCCATTTCAGGCTTTCTTTTCAAAGTTAAATCTTGTATATCAAGGAAAAATCGGGTGCAAAGCAGAAAAATTTTCCTGCCACAGCTTAAGGAGCATCGCATTATGATGTGGCGACCACGAAATGCTACGCTGGATCTAGTTTTCATTCATCTTTTTGTCTAAAATATTAATAATGTCAAAACAATAAGAAATTAGGGAAGGCTTAGAAGACTTACGAAATATCGATAGAGAATCGATACTTTTCGGAATTTTTCTAGTATATTTATATGGGAGACTCCTAGAGGTGAAGAAACACGATGTTTTTCGATGTTTAAACTTAAAACATCGATGAAAAAAAAACATCGAAGCTTATTATTATTATAATATATATAATATATAATATAATATATATAATATATAATATAATATATATAATATATAATTATTATATATATTATTATATAAACATCGATGTTTTCAAGAAATATTAACAAAAATCTTACTCTAAAATAATTTAAAATTTGTTTCCCTTTAGTGACAAAAACATCAATGTTTCCCCACAAAACATCGATGTTTTTTCACCTCTAGAGACTCCGTGTAAAAGAATGGACCATCCGCGGGAATGTTATTTCGAAAAATAATGAAATTAGGGAAGGGTTAGAAAGCTTAGAGAAGGAACTTGCGAAATATCGCTTAAGAATCGATATTTTGTGGTATTTTTTCTAGTATTTTTATACAAGACCCCGTGTTTCCTCGAGAACGTTGCAATAAGTTGCCTCAATCCCTGTGCCCAGCTTACCTTTCGCTCAAACAGGCTCCTCCTCAGCTCCTTGGACAGCATGCGTCTGTTCTCCGTGGAGGGCCCCATATCGGAACGTCGCCGATTATCGTTTCTGGCCATGCCGCCATCCATGGATCCGTTGTTGCCTTTCGATTGCGTGGTGATGGTGCAGATCGTATTGTTTCCGCTCATGCGGATGGGCTTGCTGCTAATCCGACTGCTGGTCGTGTCCCGACGGAAGCGATCCTGCCTGTAGCGATCCGTGGTGCTCTCCCGTTCGCGCTGATCCTCGAGAGCGGTGCTGGCATGCAGGGCATGCTTCTGCTGGCGATCCGCCTCCCGCTCATGCTCCTTCATCTGCTCGATGCGCTCCCGCTTGGGGATGCGGAAGATTTCGGGCAGTGCCTGCCATTTCTGGAGCAAGGCCAGCATGCGCTTGTGCAAGGCAGCCTGTGCCTGTCCCTGCTCCATCTCTGGAGCAGCCTCCAGGCTGCTGCTCCAGAGCTGGACGCTCTGGTAAACCCGGCTATCATTGAGCATGGTCCGGTTCGGGATGGGCAGCGATTCGAGGGCCTCGAGGAGGGCCATCCGCAGCTGGATATCGTTGCCGTTCTCGCTAATCCAAGCATGCAGCAGCCTCAGGCCGTGATAGTCCAGGAACAGGCGACGGCAGGGCAGCTCGCCGCGGGTGAGCACCACCAGGAGCTGGAGGCGCGTCTGGAGGAGCTTGGCTCGCACCATACAGCGCGAGAAGCGCAGCGTGTCCAGCTGATTCTTCAGCCCGCTGCGACTGAGCAGTGAAAGCTCCTCGAGGACATCGGGATCCTCGAGCATGGCATGGAACTTGCTGACCTTGGGCTTTCGGGCTGACTTCTCACCCGATCCTGAGGTGCTGGCGCTGGGCTTTAGCCAGCGTCCGGCCTTGTACTCACGATCCTTGGGCTTGACCTGCTGCTGCTGCTGCTGCTCCTTGCGCTTGCGACTCGCCGCGGCCGTGGGCAGCTTGATCTTGATCTTTGCCGGGGTTTGCTTGACCTTGGCTACCTTACGGATCTCCTCGCCACCTGTTTCCTGGTCCTCCAGTTCCATGTCCTCGTCCAGCTCTGCCTCGCTGTCGCTCTCCACATCCAGCTGCTCGCCCTCGTCCGAGTCGGGCTCGCCGCCTATCCAGCCGCGGCAATTGGCGGCCTCGCAGAAGCAGCGCTGGGCATCCTTGCCATACCGCTGATACTGATAGTCAAAGGTGATCTCCTCGCCCGGCTGGATGGGCTTCACGGAGAAGAACCCAATCCTTAGCTCGCCATTCACTGTCCACTTTTGGGTCTCTGCATTCGGATCACAGCTGTGGTTGATGAAGCGGGAAATGTTACCCTTTACGGTGGCATCGATAATGGCCTCGCCGCGCAGGGCCATGAAGTAGTAGTGGCGCTTCCTGTCCCGCGAGTACAGGTGCTGGCGGCGCTCAAACTCCTCCGAGTCTATGACCTCGCCCACATACTCCATTAGAAACTCCCCGGGCGGGATCTGCAGCTCTGCGGTGATGCCGCAGCCCTTCTTCTCGGTGCGGAACACGCGGCAGGGCCAGCACTTGTGCTGCTGGAAGCGCTTGTTGGTGCAGCGATCCCCATTGGTGCAGAGGGGACCACACTCGATCATGAGCATCCGGTTGATGCAGCCAGCGCCGCAGCAGAGATGGCCCTGGGCCTCCTCGTCCCCGGTGAGGAAGCAGTCGCACTGCATCTCCGCATTCTCCTGGCTCACCTGACGCGCGCAGCGGTAGTAGTTCTCCCGCAGAGACTGGAACGAGTTCAGGCCCTCGCTGCGCAGAAAGGCCTCGTTGATGGCCTCGATGTGGGCCAGTTCGGCCAGCTGCTCGTCCATGCTGATGGGGGCCAGGGCCATGTGGGTCACGCCTCTGCCCTGGCTGGCCTTGGGTCCCTGCGGCTTCTGTTTGATGCGATGCGAGCGACGCACGCCGCTCTCCTGGAGGGGAGCTGTGGTGCTGGTTTCCTCGGGATTGGACGAGGTGGGCGAGGGCGTGGTGGCCGGCGTCTCCATCTGGGCCACCCGCTTCGAGAACTCATCCTCCTCTGTGGTCTGTGGCTCCTCCTTCACCTCCTTGTAGTCGCGCTTGAGCAGATTGACGCCATCCTCTATGAACTTGGCTATGTCCTTGAGGGTATCGGGGGCCTCCAGCTCGGGCGAGGGTGGACCGGTGCTGCTCTGCATCTTGCTGCCCGAGGAGGTGGACGACGAGGACTCAGTCTCCAGGAACTCTGCGTGCAGAGCCTCCGCCGACTTGCGGGGCTTCCGCTTGTTGTTGGCCTTTCCCCGCCCCTGGGAGGCACTCGAACTGGAGTCCATCGAGTCTTGGCGGTTTAGGAGCTGCTTGGCCGCCTTCCGGGCCCGCTTCTTGGCCGCGGTTAGTTTCATTTCGGGCAGAAGATCCGCCGAGGCCTTGGGATGCAGCGAGTAGCGACGCTTGGAGAGGGGTATGGCAGGGCTGGTCTCCGCCTGGCGCTCCTCGCAGATCGTATTGCGGCGCAGCTCTTGCTTGGAGGCATTGCCCTTGCCGGTGGAGTTCTTCTTCGCGTTCTGCTTCGAGGAGGAGTCGGAGGACGTGGTGGAAACGGGGGAAATGGTCGACATTCTCTGCTCGCTGGCCGTCAGGTTCTTCTCGCGGCTGTGAGCCTCCTCGGAGATGGTGCTGCGCCTGGCATTGAATCTGGCATTGTTCCTGGCCTTGGCTCGCTGCTTGCCCTTGCCCGCGGGCGTGGAGACGCGCGCGGAATCGGAGCCGGGCGAGCTGCTACGCTCCAGCTTGGGTGAGTCCTCGTAGACGGTGTTCCGGCGGCCGCCCGCCTTGCGAGCCTGCAACGATGGTTTCTTGGGCAGAACAGCAGGGGTGGTTGATTCCACCTTGGGTGGTGGCACTTTCTTCACCTTCTTCTTGGTCTTCTCCTCGAGCCGGAGCTGGGCATTGGCCTTGTCCATGGCCTTGAACATGGCATCACACTCGACGAAGGCGGCCGCGAACTTGTCTTTGGGTTTGCTTGAGGTGGAGGTGGCGGTGGAGGTGGAGGTGGAGGTGGAGGTGGAGGTGGAGGTGTCCGAGGTGGGTTTCTTTGGAGGATCTATGGAAGCAGCTTTGAGTGTGTCCGGTGGCGTAGCTTCTCGAGAAGCTGGCGGTTTGATGGTCTCCTTTTTGTCAGGTTCAGTGGGAGATTTGCAAGAATCCTTCTCCTTTTTGGGTAGCAATTCCGATGGCGATTGTCGTTGTTCTTTCTTTTTGGGGCCGGCATTTTCTGGCGAGGATTTCTCGCGTTCAGATTCCTTTTTAGAAGCAGAAGAAGTGACTTTTGAAGGTTTCACGGCATCTTTTGGCTTTAAAGGAGTCTCTGCAGGCTCCTTTTTCTTCAATGGAGTCTCTGCTGAATCTTTTTGCTTCAAGGAAGACTCTGCAGGCTCCTTTTTTTTCAAAGGAGTCTCTGCTGGCTCTTTTTGCTTTAGGGAAGTCGCTTCTTGTAGAGATTTCTCCGATTCCGCTTCGGTTAGCTTTGCTTTCTTGGTGGCAACCACTGACAGCTCTGAAATTTTCTCTGGAAGCTTCCTTGACAGCTTCTCCTTTTCTTTTTTGGCCAGACTTACGGACAAAACCTTCTTTGCCGGAGCACCTTTCTTGACTTCCTTTTTATCAGAAACCATTGCCTTCTTGGCCAGGTTCTTCGCTTGCTGCCTTGTTATCATGTCTACAGTAGATGCTTTGCTTACCTCTGAGTCCTCACTGGAAATTAATTTCGTTTCGTTTTGAGCTGTTATTTCCTCACTTGAAATTATTTTCGTTTCGTTGGGAGCTGCTAATGTTACGTCTTTTCTAGGCGAGCTGTTCGCATCGAATGAAATTATTTGTGGCTGCAGCTCAGTCTCTGTCTCCACTCGGGTGACAGTTCCCTCGAATGACAGCAGAGCCGACTTCGATTGGGTTTTCTTGGTGGCAGATTCATCAAATGACAGCGGAGCCAACTCCGATTGGGTTTCGATAGTAGCAGGAGCAGCCACAACAACAACATCTTCTGTTTGTTTATTCTCGGTGACTTTTTGCTGAATCGCTTGTGATTCTTGTGCCAAGGGTTCTAACACCTCCGAGATTAGGGTTTGGGTTGGCGGCAAGTCTTTAGCTTCAGTGGCTGGAGCTTGTAGTTTGGGAGGAGCTTCTTTGGGCTCCTTTACGGACTCCTTTTCGGGCTCCACAGACGGGTTTTCAGACTCCAAAGGCACCTCTGGCACCATAGACTCCTTTTGAGCCTGTACAGACTCCTTTTGAGCCTGTACAGACTCCTTTTGAGCCTGTACAGACTCCTTGTGAGCCTGTAAAGACTCCTTTTGAGCCCGTACAGACTCCTTTTGAGCCTGCACAGACTCCTTTTCAGGATCTACATGATCTACATACGCTTTATCCGGCTCCAAACGCTCCTCTGGCACAACAGACTCCTTTCCAGGCTCCACAGACTCCTTCTCAGCCTCCACAGACTTCTTTTTAGGCTCTAAATACGCCTTTTTATGCTTTGCAGGGTCCTCAGGATGTGGAGACTCCTTCTCAGGCTGTCTAGACTCCTCCTCAGGCTGTACAATCTCCTCCGGCTCCTCCGAGATAGTTTCTGGCAGTGATTTTGTTGTGTCCTCCTTTGGACCGACCTGGGGCTGACTCACCAGGCTAGGGACTGTTTCCTCCGGGTTAAGATCAGTCGTTTCCACCAACATTTCCTCAATAATAACCTCATCTATCACCTGCAACTCCCCACCATCTCCCTCATTCGAGTTTGGTGTGGTTTCATCCAACTTTAAAGCATTTTTGGCAGGCTTTGCCTCCAGCTTGACTTCCTCAGCCTTTACCTCGACTTCCTCCGCCTTTAATTCGACTTCCTCAGCCTTTACCTCGACTTCTTCCTCCTTTTTAGAGATAACTTCCAACACAACCACCTCGCTTGCCACATGTTCCTCCTCCTCCGTTAGCTCCTTTATCTCCTGGCTATCCTCGATGAGATCTATGAGCACATGCTGCTCCTCCTCCTCCTCCTCCTCGTGCTCCTCCTCGTGCCCCTGAGACTCCTCCGACTCCAGGATCTGCTTGCTGCTCTCGGCCGCAATCTCGGCAAAGGTCTCCTCGAGCGTCTTGCCCTGACGACTGCCGCCACGCGGCTGCACCGAACGCCGGCTGCGTCGTGGGGCTGGGGAAGTCGATTCGGTGGCAACCTGGCTGCTCCCATCCCCATCCCCATCCTCCTCCCCCTCCTCGTCGTCGTCGTCGGCTGACCAGAGACTGGGTGGCTCGCTCAGTACCTCCACCATAATCTCCTCGAGATCTGGTTCCTGCTTTTCGAGATCAATTTCCATTTCCAGAGGCTCCGGCTCCTGTTCCTGCTCCTCTTCCTGCTCCTGTTCCTCTTCCTGCTCCTGCTCCTGCTCCTGTTCCTGCTCCTGCTCCTCTTCCTGCTCCTGTTCCTGCTCATCCTCCTTGCCCGTCTCCGTCTCCGTCTCAATCTCAATGAATATGATCTGCGAATCGGAATCCGAGTTATCCCCGGGCACCAGAATGGTGGCCAGCTCCTTCACTGGCTGCGGTTCCGGCTTCTCATCCAAAGCGTTCTCGTCTTGCAGGACCAAAGGATCACCCACGGACGAGGACGAGGAGGGCGGAGAGTTGCAAGCGCCCACCACGGTGATATTTAAGGGCGTATCCCCCGAATCCGATGACTCCTGGCGCCGCGACAGCTTCAGGCGCTTGAGGGAGACGCGCAGCTTGGACTTGCGCTTGACGACAACCTCGCCGCTGCCGTCCCCGCCACTCCCACTGCCCGTGGAAAGGCTTGTGCTTGTGGAATTCGAGTTGGTGTCCGAGTCCGAGCAGATGGGGGGGACAGGAGCGGGCGCCATTTCCATGGCCATGGGAGGAGCACTTTTGCGGGGACGCCCACGCTTGCGAACGGCCACCACGGGCATGGCGGCCAGCGTCTGGACGGGACTGGTGCTGCTCGCGGGCTCGCTGCTCACCTGGGCCACAATCAGGCTCTGCGTGGGTCTTGGCTTGGCAAAGATCTCCAAAGCGTGCGGCGGTGGCGGTGGCGGCGGCAGGGCCTGGTGCCCGCTCTCGAACATGGAGAACAGGCGATTGTTGTTGCTGCTGTTGCTGTTGCTGTTGCTTCCGGCGGGAGCCGTGCCTGGTGGAGCCGGCGAGGAGCTGGGATTGGCATTGCCATTGGGATTCGAGTCGATGCGTGCCTCAATCTGTATCTTGTGCGCCTTCCGGTTCTTATTGAGCAAATCCCGCACATCGAACTTGATGATCTTCTTGCGCGAGCTGCGCCGGCACTCGCTCTGGCTGCCCTCCGCATCCGCATCCAGGGGCGGGGTGGGCGACGCAGCAGCAGCAGCAGGAGAACTTCCATCGAGAGCGGGCGAGGCAAAGGGCAGCTTCGGTGGGCGACCGCGGCCGCGGCCACGTGACGCAACAACGGCTGCTGGAAGACCGGAGAAACCCTTGGGAGATGAGGATCCCTCCATGGCTGATGGACCCCTGCGATTCCTATGCGGGAAAGAGACAGATAACAAGGCAATTAGGAACACTCTGCTCTTGAAGCACGCAATCAAAACCAAGGCAAACCGAGCTATGTAATTATGCACCACTCCGGCCCGCGCTCCGGCGACACGATTTCGCTTGCGTTTTTTTCGTTTTTCACAACGCAATCTCAACGGCTGCCATTGCAGAAGCGCGGCAAACGAACGGAACTATTTACAGCTAGCTTTTTGGGCCCGAACTACATTTGCAGTCAGTCACATTGGACACTTACACAGGCAAAGCACACACGGATCCTGTGATTCTGCGGTTTTCGTCTCTTTTCTTTTTCTTTCCGTGTGTTGTTTATGCACTTGCATGTAGAGATGACATAGTGGTGGGCCGTCGGCCAACTATCGATATACCCAATGGGGTCAAAGTAATCGGGTCGGTCGTGACGGGGGGTGGTGGCTGATAGCTATGGGTGCTTTGGTGGATTTTAAAATTTAAATTGGTTTCGAAAACAGAACTTAAACAGCTTAAATAAATGTATAATTCCTGTGATGTTATAATTAATAAGATGCTGTTGGTACATTATTTAGTTGGTTTGCTTTATTGCATTTCTTAGCTCTGCTATACAATTTCTTATCAGAATTTATGTACTATAATCCTTTTTTCGCTAGGTACCTGGCGAAATTCAACTACAAAAATTATTTTTATTGGCTTTAAAAATAAACCTATTGGAAAAACATTTGAGGGATAATAAGGTCTTGTTCATGGGTAGCAGAGATGAATATTGATCTTACTATTTTACTATTGTCATACATTTTTTGTATTTTCTTTAGAGTTTGAATTTAACAAAACTACGCTTAAAGCGTTGAGAAAATTTTTTAAATGTGTAAAAATCAACTATCGATAGTTTTATTCTATCGTTTCGCTGATATATCGAGTCGCTGTATGTTTGTGTGTGTGAGCTTTGGTGGAAAGCGGAGAACCAGAAAAATTCAAACGAAACATTTTTAAAAGGCGTCATTATTTTTTTTCTTTATGTCCAGAGTTAACAGGAAAACTGTGAATTTATCCAATGCGGTGGATGACAATATCAACCGACGCATTCCATACTAGCGCGCACTCCATTTGAGAGTGACAGCTGCTGGGAAATAGAAAAATCGAAGTGCCGTTAAATGTCAAGGACACGGAAAACGGAATAAAGAGCCACAACAAAAGGAAAAGTCACAAAGCGAAGCAAGCAACAATTTTAGAAAGCTGCAAACGGAAAAGTATCGGAGCTGTGAAAATTAAGCACAGTAATATCCCAAAACATGTCGAATCCTGTGCATGGAAGACCGCCAAATAATTCTGGCTCGGCCGGATCCTCCTCCTCCTCCACATCGTCCCCCTCCGCTTCTTCGCCGGTATCGGTGAACGTGCAGCAGCCGGCTGGGAACAGCTCATTGTCGGCCAGTGGCATCCTGAAGGAGAAGGCGGGCCTGCCACCGGTTTACCTAAACCTCAATGAAGTAAGCCCATGTCCAGTCTATTTCTGTATGTAATTTTTAATTTCCCTAGCATGCCGGCAAGGAGTCGGCGGCCCAAGCCTCCTGCTCGCCGCTCCAGCACTGGGATGATACCCGCACCGCTGACGTCTGGCTATCGTCGCTGCACAGCGTCATCTTTATTATCACTTGCGCTCTGGCCGCTTTCATTCTGTTCCGCAACGTACTCACCTGGTAATCTCGGCTAGAAGTAATAGGTTACTGCTTGTACAAGCATATACCCTTGCAGATGATGATTTCGGTTTTTAGTTGTCCATTCTATCCGTCTCTATTCTAACTCGTACTTTAAACGATTATTATTTGAACTCGATAGGTATTTCTGTGGCATCCCTGATATTTATCGGTTTTCTATCTAAAGCTACGTATCCAGACACGCGAAAAGTGTTCCTAAGCATTGAGTCAAAGCGAGAGGTCAATAGTCACCCTTTTGCTCTCTCGCACTGCTTAGGAACACTTTTCGCAGGTCTGAGTACGTAACCAAAGGTCAGAGTATTATTTATTGCTTTTTATTGCGCAATTAAAATATTATTAAATATTATTTACATTTCAAATATTTAGAGCATTAAAAACAGTTTATAATTTTCTTTTACGTTATTTAATTTTATAAATAACATTTTAATTAAAAAAGGTTTTTTAAAAATAATTATAAGGGAACTTGCTTTATGTAAAATATTAACTTTTAAAGATGTTTTTATTTAGTTTTCTTATAAAAACAAGCACCTGCAAGGGTATATCAAGCTTCGGTTTTCGAAGACAGGCTTTGCTTCTTCCCCACTCTTTCTCTTACTCTCCCTCGCCTTCTCCCTTTCTCTCTGGGTCCCTCCCATGCTCTCTCTCTCTCTCTGTGACTTTGAGCGGAAAGCTTGGACTTGAGCTCTGTTTTTTTATTTTAATTTCGTGAGCTGTGTTTTTTGCTCGATCCGGCGCTCAAAAATTTGCCAGTTGCGTTTGCGACGCTCAGCAGCAGAGACACGGATTGATCGTGCCGAAAACCAAGCAAAAGGGAAGAAGGGAGAGAGAGTGTAGAATCGTGTAGAATTGGCGGGTGGGGGAAGAATTAGAACGAGCGAAGCGTAGAAAGTGCAAATATGATGGAGGAGAAATTCACAGAGGTTTCCTATTTGTACGCCAGGCACTTGCAGAGCTTTTGGGGCGCCTCCGGAGACTTCTGGCAGTCACAGTGGGACAAATTCATCGACTCGTTCGGTAAGTACTTAAATCTCCGAAGAACGGAAGAATCCAAAAGAGAAAGAAAGCAGGAATGAAGATAGGTGAGAGAAGAAAGCCAGTGGGACAGGGGCCGGGGCCAAAGGCGGGTTGACTTCAAACTTTGCTCCTCTCTTGCTGATTATGTGGCACAGAGCAAATTGCAATTCGCAAAAGCAAAAGCAAAAGCACCAACTACACCAAATGTCAACAACAGCAACTGTTTTGTTTACTAATTCTCGGCACACAAAGCTATAGATACAGCTACAGATACAGTTACTGATACAAGTGCAGGGCAGAAGTGCTGCCAATTACGAAAATGAATCGACGCGGTTACTCATGCCACAAAAAGTTGAAAATTCAAATATAAACTCTTCATTTTGAGCTCTTAAATTAACCGGCCAGACAAGCCGAGATATTTACATAGCACTTACTGGTTTCACTTTGAGTTATCCCTCTTTTTTTTTTATTAGCCATTTTATTTTCCACAACACTGCCGCTTTTTATTATTTCAATATCTTGAGTTTTCTATTCTATCTTTTATTGATACATTGCAAATATTTACAAAGCAAAGGTTTTCCCTTAAACTTGAATTAAGCCTAGGCTCAAAGTCGGCAGTTGTTGTGTAAACAAAGATCTTTGGGGTTATTTATACTTATTTTACTTGTACAATTAACAAATCTCTCACCGCTTATCGCCATAATGTTTTCTGATTTATAGCACCTCTAATATAGCACCTATAAAGCCAGGCTCTTGGCTAATATAAAGCTAATATAAAGCTAACTCATTAAGGATTTGGTTGTTAGGAATAAAATATAGTCAATAAATCTTATACTAAATTTATTTTCGATTCAAAAGGTTACTTACTTTCTACATATGAATTTATTTCGAAAATAAAAATTTAGCTTCTATTTTCGATAGAAATGCATATGTAGAAAGTAAGTAAATTTTTTTAGTTAAGAAATAAATAATAATATAAGTCAGAACAGGGATGGGCACCGAATACCAAGCTGGGAGCCACACTTAAAGCAGTAAGAAAGACAGAGAAAGGCGAGAAAAGCAAGAACAAAAGTCGTTTGCATCGGCATGTGTGTATTTTGCTTTTGAACTTCTCTATGGCAATGTGTAGGTTTTGTTTTTTTGTTGTTTTTTTTACAGAAAAACTTGCTAAGGTTTGGTTTTTGTTAGGAGCTGAAAGAGGCACTAATCCAGGAATTAGGAGGATATATTAGTTAAATTAAATAAAGACAAAGATAGTAAAACTCTAAAAATAAATGACTAACCTTTGTTGGCAATAACTTTACCAGTCTGCATTTATTTATAATTTTAAATCCTTCTTGCAGGCGATGAACCCATGGTTCTGTGGGTCTTTGGCACCACCATTTTCACCATGATCGTCTACTGGACCGTTGGCACCCTGTACACCTTCATGGACCTGACCAACCGACCCGCCTGTCTGCGCAAATACAAAATCCAGCCGGGCACCAACGAGCCGGTGGAAGTGCGTCGCCTCCTAAAGGTTCGGAGATTGATTTCAATTGGAATTTAACCCGGTTCAAGATTCAATTAATGTCTGACCCCTCCATTCCCAAAGGTGATCTGGTGCGTGGTGTGCAACCAGATCTTTGTGGGCATTCCCCTGGCCTATGCCAGCTACCGGCTGATGGAGATTCGCGGACTGAGCGACATTCGCGATCTGCCGACGTTCCATTGGGTCTGCTTCGAGCTGACCGTGTGCATCCTGATGGAGGAGCTGGGCTTCTACTACTCGCACCGCCTGCTGCACCACAAGCACATTTACAAGTACATCCACAAGCAGCATCACGAGTGGACGGCCCCCATTTCGGTGACGGCCATCTATTGCCATCCCATTGAGCACATCTTCAGCAACCTGCTGCCGCCCTTCCTGGGCGTCTTTCTAATGGGCAGCCATGTGGCCACCGCCTGGCTGTGGTTCGCCCTGGCCATCCTCTCCACCCTCAACGCCCACTCTGGCTATCATCTGCCCTTCTTTCCCAGTCCCGAGGCCCACGATTTTCATCATCTCAAGTGAGTCATAGCGATTATTGAGGATTTTTATGGTTTAAATTATTATTTAATTAGGTTTAACAACTGCTTTGGTGTCCTGGGCGTCCTGGATCGCCTCCATGGCACCGACTCGCTGTTCCGGGCCACCAAGTCGTATGCGCGCCACATCATGATGTTGAGCTTCAAGCCGCCGCGCGACGCCTTCCCGGACTCGACGATGAAGTGAAGACGTTGAAGACAAAGTTTTATTGTGCATGGAATGGTCACCAAGCATTTTCTCTCTATCTGTGTATACAAATTTTAATTGTGATAAAGCAGGGCGCGTATCCTATTTTTTACACACCTCGAAACACACCCAAACACACACACATGTATCATGTATTCGTTGTGCTGTCCCCGAGCACCACGGCTCCCACAGCTGCGAAGTCCCAACACAAATGTTAGCCGAAATGAATAAATGAATAAATGTAAATTGTATAGATGACGAAATTTGAGGGAGTTGGTTCTTATTTGGCGGAATAATTCGTAGAGCTGGGAAGAGGAGGTACCGTTTTACTAAGAGTTTAAAATAATTTAAATGGGAATCGAAAGAGGCGCTTACTTTCGCTCTTTCGCTTTAAAAAAGCACTTATCGATCTCTTTCTCATTCCCTCTTTCACGCTTTGAATGCAATGTACAAGCCATGCATCAACAACAGCTTAAAAGCTGCTTTCAGTAGCGAAAGCTGCACTCTGAAAGAGCTTTGCATGTTACTGTCAGTTTCCTGTTCAGAGCAATCTTATGAGAAACAAAATGCACTGCTTGCTTTTCTTTCTCACTCCCTCTACCACGCTTTGCCTGCAATTTACAAGCAAATTTTCTTTCAGTAGCGAAAGCTGCACTCTGATAGGGTGTCCGCTCTTCTAATAGGGTGTTCGCTATACTCATAGGGTGCCCGCTCCCCTCATAGGGTGTCCGCTCTATTCATAGGGCATCCGCTCTACTCATAGGGTGTCCGCTGTACTCATAGGGTGTCCGCTCTTCTCATAGGGTGTGCGCTCTACTCATAGGATATCCGCTCTCCTCATAGGGTGTTCGCTCTATTCATAGGGTGTCCGCTATACTCATAGGGTGTCCGCTCTTTTTAATTTTCAGAATTAAATACAATAAACGCAGGTCTCTGGTATTTTTTTTAACAATCATCACTTTATATAAGTTTAATTAAGAGATACATAATTAACAACTAAGTACTAAATGTATTCATAGATATAAGATAGAAAAAGAGCAATTATAAAGAAATAATAATTGTCAAATGTGACATTAATTGGATAAATAATAATGTTTAAAAGCTACAAAGACAAGAGGGATAGAGGGATAGAAAGGTTAGCAGAAGGTTAAAACTAAACGGAAATGAAGAATATTTATAATTACAAAGAGTTTATATTAGAGAACAAAAAAAAAAAAAGAGAAGAGAGATGGTAAATACGTAATCGATCTTCGTCTCCGAGAACTAAACAAGATTTGTGGACGGGCCAAGGGAGTAGGGATCGGGATCCCTGGGCTATTGCTTAACCGCCTGGGCCACGCCCTGCTGCCCACTGCCGCTGCCCTTGAGCTTGGTCTCGAACTCATGGAGCACCTCCTTGTAGTGGGGACCCAGCTCCTCGCGCACCGTCTCGTACCAGCGGGCGAGCTTATTCCGGTTCTGGAAGGTGTTGTAGCCAATGGATTCTGGAATAATGGGGATTATATACATTAAAAATCAGATCTGATTGTCCTAGTGGACTGGCAACACTCACTGGGCTGATCAATCTCGCAAATGGCACTGAGGTCCGCATAGGAGATGTTGTCGCCCAGCATGAACTTGCGGGAGTTGAGGAAAAGCTGCTCGAAGTCGTTTAGTGTGTGCTCAAGCTGTTTGCTAGCGAGATTCACCTGGGAAAAGGCATAGGGATTAGTCTGTTACCTTGACAGAATCTAAGGATTAAGGAGCACTCACCGCATTGTCGGCGGGTCGCGTCTTCTGCAGGTACGGCACCAGCCACTTCTGCTGGAAGTACTCCGTGGTGGCCACGCCCATGTTGGTCTGCTGCCAGGCCAAGTACTCGTCGATCCGGCTGCGTCCCAGGTGGCGGCGCGGATACCAATGCTCCGGCACCAGCTTCTCGCGCGACAGATGCCGGAAGATGGCCACATTCTCCGACAGCTGATAGCCATGATCCGTGATTGCCGGCAGCTTGCGGAACCGGTTAACATTGTCCCGGAACTCGCCCGTCAAGTGCTCACCTGGAAGCGGGAGAAGAAAGGGTAAAAGGGGTTAAGATAATGGCTACAATGTCCAACAAAAGCAAGTAATAAAGCTACAGCTTAGGGGGCTCGACTGTGAGATACCCGGTACGCAAAGCTTTCGAAATTAAAGTTCTATAAATAAAAGTAAAAGTAAAATAATCGCCCCAGTTCGAAACCCCGGTTTGAGACTCAACTAGCGGGCAGTGCAGGTGCAAGTGAGAGGGATATAAAAGGTTGAAAGTTTATTGTCCCATAACTCCAATGTTTTTCAACCGATTGTACTCAACTTTTTGGACTACGTCCTTGTAGTCCCTGGCTACCGGCTATACAAAATTATTTAAAGTATAAAGAAGATTAACAAAAAAAAAACCCTGCAGATCTTGAAGTTTAAATTACTTTCAAATTGCAACCTGTTACCTAAGAACAGGTTATCTTCCCGACTGCTGGTGCTGCTGCAATCATCCGATTCATGGCTAGATCGCCTGATCCCATCCAGATACTGCTGCTGCTCGGCAACAGGTGCTGAATCATGGCCCGAATTTCGGACACCAAAATAAAGTCAAAGATAACGAGAGATAAGGGGGAACTGGAACGTGAACGTGAACGTGAGTGTTAACGTTAATGGAAGAATTATTACCCTCAGAAAGGGGCGTGTCTCTCGGGGGGCCAAAGTCACTGTCAATGTCAATTCCCTACGATCAAGGTCACGGCGGCAATTAATTGGCATGGAGTAGATGAGTGGGAGTGGAACACACAGCACTTGTAGGGCCTCCACCGGCTCTATAAATACCCCTTTTTTTTCTCTGAGTCGCGGAATCTGGATGGCTGCACACACAACAAATTAAGTACGAACACCCACGCCACGCCATCCCATCGTGATTTGATGATGATTTCTGATTTCTGGGTTACAGAACAGACAGAAATTAACTGCAAATTTTCATGGAAACCTAATTGATTAGTCAGCGACGACTGTGATTCCCGAGACATTATCAGCTGATTAGATTTGAGTGTGCCAACGACAGCGGCTGTGGCTGCGACTGCGGCAATTTTTCAATTTTTTTTAATTACCGCCATTTGGAAAATTAATGCGGACTGGTCTATAATGGCTACCCTATCCAAGCGGGATGATTGTTCTGATTAGAGAGCGGGAGAGAGCAACCAAAGGGCGCTTCGTAGCCTCGTGAGGGATTCGTGATTGACAAACGAGTGGACTGATTGAGATCAGTAGATCAGATCAGCACCGGAAGCACGAGCATGCTTAAGATTGTGGGAGAACCTTATGAGAATGTCAATTAAAATTAATTTAATTAAATTGTTATAGTCCCAAGAACACAGAAACTGATATTTTAAGTTGGTATAGAGTTAGTTATTATATTTAGTGGTCCTTATAACTCATTAATGCTTTAAAATATTTCCTATATCTCGATTCTAACCCATCAAAGCAGGTTTGATAATACTAGTAATTAGTTTTAAGACTTTTGTGCTTATCTGGGCCTTTAAAAAACTCTTTCCTTAACCCATATGACCTCTAGTAACTTGGCTTACACTCAACTGAAAGCTTTGAAAATCGCTAGAGCCACTCATAGATAATAATGAAGGGGCCATACCAAATTGGGTTAGGAAATATCAATTTTTATGGTGTCTGGCATTAGCTAGCTCTCTTCCTACCACTTGATCCCAATTGCAGTTTGGCTCGTAAACTCTTGGACAGATTAGATTCCTTGCGTCACGTCATGCTCAGGCGGCATGAAAGCGACTGAGACTGAAAACTAAAGACTGAAGACCGAGAGAGCTCAAACGAATAGTAAAATGATTGCCCCCGCATCGGAGTCTTTAACCTCCACAAGGTTGTTGCGGAGACACGACTCCATTCGAATGCAGTGACTATACTCTGTGGTCTCTGATTTCTAAGCTCCGCTTGTCTCGCTGCACTCCAAAGTGCAAAGTCCAAAGTGGCTTTAAAAGCAAAGTCTGTACAGAGAGAAACTATTACATATGTAAAACGTAACTTTGAAATGGATATTACTAGGAACTATCTTCAGATAATAGAAAAATTTACTTAAACTTGCTTAATTAGTAAATGTGGATACTTTTCCTTTGGGTTCTCCTTGGGATTAGCATATCAGATGCGGATATTAATTTCCCAACTGGATTGCATGGACTGACGACTGACGGGAACTGAGAAATGCAAGCCCCAACAACAACGCCCAGATATCGTGATTATATATGCGGCCCGTAATGGCTGGGGTCTGGTCTCTGTCTGAAGTCTCTGCTGATTGCATCCTCGCATCAATTCTGCATTTTATGACCAACGACCTGCCCGCGAGCACCTCCGCTCGTTTCCGCAACCTTGACCAAGTGGAAAAAGAAGCAGAGACCGAGACCGAGAGAGGTGTGAGACCCCTCTCCCTGCTCCTCTCTACTTATCAAAAAGTGCTAAGCGCACGCGCAGCTCCGCAAATAAACTGACAAAACAACAAAAGAAATAACAAAGGAAGAGATCAGCGATAAAGTTAAGTAGAAAACAAACTGGCAAACAAATCGGCAATCTGTGCTATAGAATTGATAAGTGTCCTAGTTTGTCGGGCAGATGATAAAACCAGCGCAAAGATACATTTGTGAATGTTAGCAAAGTGTAAACAAACGATCAAAGTGCAGTCTTCTTTCTTTATTTTTTATTTGTGTTTGTTTTTCATCGCTACAGTCCGTTTTAAATAACTTGAACTGTTAGAATGCGATTTTCTTGAGTAGGTAAAGGGAAAAGCTAGTATTAGAGCTGGAAAACCCGCATTGTTAATCGATTTTAAATCGATTTTTGGATCGAGAAAAACGATAACTTTGATTCTTGGCTAGCTCTTAAGCAAGTAATGGATCTATCTGGTTATTTTCCTAATAAATGCTAAAATATTGTGGCTAAAAATAAACTAAATATTAATGTTTATCGATTTAAAGTTAATTTTTTGAATATCTTTATTAAAATAAAACAAATTTTTGAAAAAAAAAATAAACATTATTGTTTACCGATTTACATTCAAATTTCTCATTAAAAAAAATTAAAAATTTGATTTTTTGTTGTTTCTCTAGTAAGTAATGATTTTATCTTGAAGATCTTTATTAAAAGGAAACATATTTTTGGTAAAAATACTCTAAATATTAATGTTGATCGATTTAAAATAAATTTTTGTATACAAATATATCGAAATCTGTAATTATTTTCAAGTTCTTTCTAAGTTCCCTTTATAAAACTAGAATTTTTCTGGTACTCTTGCAATTGATGATCCCATCTTGCAGTTCTTTGTATTGTGGTAAAAATAAACTAAATATCAATTAGTTCATCGATAAGCTACGTACTCAGACACGCGAAAAGTGTTCCTAAGCTTTGAGTAAAACGAGAGGTCAATAGTCACCCTCTCGCTCTTTCGCACTGCTTAGAAACACTTTTCGCGTATCTGAGTACGTAGCTTTAGTAATCTTAAAGATCCTCTGTTAAAACCGAAAATATTCTGGTTTCTAGACGTTGTCAAGTTGCTCGACTGTATGTTTTCGGTAAGGGTTTGCAGCCAGGTGATAAAAGCGCGAATCGAAGCCTCGCCCCAATGGGTTAAGATCAACTGTAAACACGTTCAAAGTGCACCGCTAAAAAAAATGCCAGATCCCCAAAGAAACCTCACGTTCCGATGCGATTATTCGCTTAAAATTGGTTCACACTTGACCGAGGGTGAGGTTGGGGGGCGGCCATAATCTTGTTTACAATAATTAATATGAATTGGCATTTTTTATACATTTCGGAAGCGATTAACCAAGTCAATTGTTTTCGGTTTCGGTTTTCTGGTTTCTAGAGGAAGTGACAAAATATATTTGAATGAGATTTCCTTATCATTTTTTTTTCGTCTTTTTTTCAAATTGTTGCTGCAATATTATTTGTTTGTTTGTTGCAACCAATAAACCGCCTCGGCTGCTCACTTTCCCCGTTTTGGAAACGTTTTCGGTTGACGACGACCAAGTGGAATTTGTAACGAGCGGAAAATTTATTATACCCTTGCAGAGGGTATTATAATTTTGACCAGATGTTTGCAACGCAGTGAAGGAGGCATCTCCGACCCCATAAAGTATATATATTCTTGATCAGCATCACC